>PVHY01004668.1:0-29704 GCA_004024945.1 Uropsilus gracilis
TGTGAAACTAAGTTAACTACAGCAAGGCTGATGGGAAAGGCGGTATTCATTATATAAAAAGAATTTTGTTTGTAGTTCCCTTGTGCAAACCTAGCGATAGGACTAAAAATGCTGCCAATCTTTGAGCCCCTTATAGTCTCATTTTTAAAAGGATAAATAAGACCTCTCATGTGCATTTGGGGGGTGGGTGGGGAGAGTGTGTGTTTTGGAAGTATCTGCTTCATAAAAATGGATGTCAGCATTTTTACTCTATGAATCCCTTGAGGATTTAGAGACCATTTGAGATTTTAGATTGTGAGAGAGGCCTACTTGTTGACAGGGAGAAGCGTTCCTGGGAAAATCCTCCTCCTCCACCAATTTGGAACTTTGGAGACCCTTAGGGTTAAGCTGAGGCAAAAATAGATGTCTCAGGAAAAGCCCATCCCTGCCCGAGTGAGCGCTGATCTTAATCTAAACACTCAGGGTTCCCAAGACCTCAGAGGAGGCTGCTAGAATGTGACCTGGGGATTCCTGAAAGGCGATTTGTTATATACCAGACTGTAATATCTGCAAACATTAGGGCATCACCAAGTCGCATCCTGTGCGGTAACTTGGAGTTTGTCTCCTTATATTGCACGGTTCTTAGAAGGTGGAAGTTATACTGCAGTTGAGTCTTGAGGGAGTTCTGAATTCAGAGAAATCTGGTGACAAAACCTGGCACTGATCTGTGCACCTGAAGGAACTGTTTCTGAAGGGGACTCGCTATACAAAGCACCTTTTGTCCAAGTCTAAAGTGAATGCGGAGAAACTAGTGGAAATGGTGATAAGTTTATTACACCAAAACTTTGATGTAGCAGATAAATATATTATTGATAACACTGCAACCATGATTCTTAGGAAATGTTCTTGATAACATGACACAAATATTAGTATTACTGACTATCAGGAGAAGTCATTTGCCACAAAGAAATACATTTGAGTTTGAACAAAAGAAATGGTGATAGGTGTCAGCTATGGAGTCTTGTAACTATATAACTATGTCTATCACCATTTCCTTTTTCAATGAATTATAGGCAAAGTAAATAATTTCAAGGAACCTACATGGAAATACACTCCGAAAGCTGTTTGATTACTTTTTAGTAAATTTAACTTGTCCTTTAAAAAGGAGAGGGAACTCCATAAAATTATATCCAGTAATTCTGAAGATGAGATTTATGATTAAGTGTTTCAGTCTGCTTAATGGAAGTATGTTAGAGATAGGTTCTTTCACATATGAATTTTATTATGTTTTATTATTACTGCTGTTATTTTTATTTCAATAGTTAAGGTAACTCATTATTTTTGCCTGGTAAGCAGGCTACTTTTTCCTTTTATGGCAGAAATAATTTTCCATTATAATGTATATACTCTTTCTCTACCTTCATCCTTCATTTTTCTCTTTCCTCTTAGTTCAGCAATCGTATACTGAACATCTAATATGTTCTAGGTACATTGTAAGTTGCTAGAGATACAAAGAGAAAGCAGATTGAATCTCTGATTTTGCACAACTCATGTCATTTCATTTGTTCACATGCTTAGAGGTGAATGAAGTAATCATATAGTCTGGATGATATTTACCCCAGGGTAAAAATTATGTCACAGAAAATACTCTATAAGGGGGTTTTCCCATGTAAGTGCCTAGAAGTCAAGGATTGTGAAAGATGATCTATTGGATTCAGAAAAAATTTAAGACTTCTTTCTTTTATATAGCTGTCATATTTTTACTTGACTTTAAAATATACACATTAATATTATTTTACCATATTATGTATATGTATATATATTAGAGTAACATGATGACTAACTTATAACTAAACATATACACATACTAGGGATAAATGCTTAACACATTTCATTGATAGCATACACAGAGAGATACACTTGGGGACCACTGTTCTATATTATATTTTCCGCAAGGGAGAAAGTATACCCTCCTTGTTTGACCCTTCACTATGAATGACAATACCAAGAACATTGAGAATTAAAATATATTTAACAAAACAACAAAAGAATGGGTAAGTAAATGTGGAAATCACCAAGATTTTGTCCCTTTTCTTCAGAACTGTTAAGTAAAAATTGTCTATGCTAATAAATGAAGATGTGACAATGTGTTAGGCAGAACTATTTAAAAAAAGGCTTTTGTGTGGAAATATTCTCTTTACTCTAGATTTGAGCCTAATTGTTAAGTTTATGCAATGTCATCCTTGAAAGGGGAAATCTAGAAGACCAGAGGCTGTGATCTCAGAATCATGCTTATGATTGCTATGCAAGCTGCTTACTGTTTGGGCTTGAAAACAGTGTATTACAGAACCAACACTTGAACATATCCAAAGAATTTCTTCTCACCAAATATCATTACCTCCCCGGATGAAGTAGACATGCAAGTTTCTTACACTTCTTTATAGAATCACCACATCTTCCCCAGGAGCATATTCAAGTGTTGGGGTTTGGCTATGCTTATAATAATGGTTATTTGACCTGGAAAAAATATGACAAGGTTTTTGTTCAGTGAGTTTACCACGGTCTTTCTCCTCTTCTTTGTTTCGCTGGAGATGAGGATATAGATTCTGTGACTTAATGGAAGATTTGGAAGTATAGCAACACAGTCGAAAGGAAATAAGTAAAAACAAGCTAACAAAATCAAATTTTGTAACTAATGTTCTGATGTTTTCTCTTCACATCTGTCACTTTAACATTCCTTTAGCTAGGGTTCAAATAACATTTTTTTAACAAACAAAGCATATCATTTTGTTATGAGACAAAATGATCACAATGATAAAATCATTTTGTCTCAATCAGATAAGGTGCTTCAGAATTTATGAAGCATTTTTACAGTAGTTATCACATCTAACACTTACTGAGTCAGTAAGTATTTAATAATTTTATGGAGGAAATGTGGAAATATGAAGAAGAAACAGAGCCAGAACCCTGCTGTTTTTTAGAAAAATATATGGTGTCATCTTTTTAGTGAAGTAACATTGTCTTACGATATGATTAAGAGGTGTAAGTTCATACTTCTTCAGATGCATGTTACATACCAGACTCATCACCAGAGTTCCCATATTCTTTCATCACAGTCCTTTGAACTTCTCCCCAATTTATTCCCTGCTCTAGCCTCCCCTTCTGATAGTCTCAATTCTTCAGTCAGATTTCAAGGGTTTATTTCAGTTTAGTTCTGTCTGTTCCTTTGTTTTGTTTCTTTATATTTGATCTATGGGTGAAATCAACCTATATATCTATTTCCCCTTTTGACTTATCTGTTAGTACTGCCCTCCTCCACTTTCATTCATTTTGTTACAAATGCCAAGAGTTCAAGTTCCATTTCATAACCGAATAGTATTCCACGGTGTATCTACACCACATCTTCTTAATCCACTCATTTGTTGTTGAGCACTTAGGCTGTTTCCATACTTAAAAAAAGATGTTACTATTAGTATTTTTCAGATAAGAACATGAGGTAGGAACTTCAGAGTAGTGCTGGTTGTGACAGATTACCACCAATGAGGGAACAGTCTTCTAGCAAAATGCTGGTATTCAGCAATTAACAAGCATTTAAAGACTGGTCTTTCCTTGGTTTCTAGGCTCCTGCACCACTGATCACCCAGTTTGCCTCTGGCCACCCCTCCTCCATTTTTTCACTGGTTTCCATGAGTCTTCTCCATGTCTAACATCCTCTAGGTTCAGCCTCTTTTGCTCTGCCTCCACTCACCCTCCTGGTGATCTCACCAGAACTGAGGACTTGAAATGAGATCTCTCAGTTGGTGGCTCCCAAAATTACACATCCAGTTACAATCTCTCCACTCTCCTACTGCCTACTCACTTCTGCAAGTATTAGCTCCTGCTACTCTTCTCTGAACTGCCTTCTTTTCAACCATTTTCAATTCCAAAAATGCCAAATCTTTATTTCTAGCTGCTCGGAACAGAAACCTTGAAAGTCTCTTTGATTCGCTCTTTCTCCCTTGACCTATATATCTAATCCCTCACTATCCATCCATCCGTGGCAGTGTCGACACTCTGTCATCAAAGTGAATCTGGCATCCAAGTAACTCTCTCCATGTTCACTGCCATGCCAAGGTCCACATCACCATGACCTCACCTAGACTACCAGAGAAACTCCTGAATATTACCTCCTGCTGTTTCTAAGTCCAGAGACATTTTGTTCATATCTATCCTTCTCTGACTATAATGAGAATGCAATTTACCAGGGGATCTTTTATAATGCAGAATCTGATTCAGAAATTCTGGGTGAGACTGAGATTTTATATTGCTAGAAGGTCCCATTTGATGATGGCTGCTTTTACTCACAGAGCAGCAAGGTTCGGCATGCTAATTGTTTCCTCTATGATATAATTAAAGGTAGCCTTCTGAGAAGCATGGTGTAGTATGTTTAGAGTTGTGAGGATAAGTTTTAAAATTGGTTACTTCTCTCTCAGCTGGGCTAGCCCAGTAACCCCAGGCTTATGGTGAACATCTCTTCCCTGCCCTCATCTCTGCTTCACTCAGTCCTCTCTCTCTCTCTCTAAATACAGTGTCAACATGCCAGCAACCACAATGATTCTCCATTTGCAATAGGTTGGATTGCAATGCAAGCAGACCCATCAGAGCCATCTACCCCTTCCTTTTGTATCTACATTTCTTGCTGCCATCTATACCATGGCCACAATCCCCTTTCCCATCCTCATATGCTGTACTCCATCCCCCAATCTCATGCTTCTCAAACATAGTATGTTTGCTCTTTTGTTTCCATGAAGTTTTATCTTTAAATTGGTTCTAGTTCTTTACAAAATAGTTTGTTTATAAACTCCTCTCATTAGGTTTAAGTTTTTAAGTAGTTGTGTTAAAATACTTTCTCCAGGGCAGTGGTGAGTCTGAAGTTGTGTGTGTGTGTGTGTGTGTGTGTGTGAGAGAGAGAGAGAGAGAGAGAGAGAGACAGAGAGAGAGAGAGAGATATGCCTGGTGCTGGTCCACACTTGATAAGTACATGATAAATAATTGTTGATTAGTTACACTAGAAGCCTGGTACACCATAGATATTGTGAGATAGGTGAAAAGTTATGGAACCTAAAAGGCAGTGGATTAATTAGGCTCAGCTGGTTGTCTGATTTCTAGAACAAATTGCTCATGATAGTCTTTTTATGGTTAAGTAAGTACACGGACATTGGACATTACAGGTCTTTTCAGAGCTGTTTCTTTAGATGGAGGTACAAACATGTTTTGAGTAAGAGAAAAAGATGACTCTAGTTCTAGATTGAGTTGTGTCACATCCATGGTAGGTTCCAGAGATATTTTTATTCCCTTCCTGCCAACTTTATTTCATGCAGAAGAGTTACCATTCTGGTGGCTTATGACCAATAATGATAATTGGCCCATTTGTCTTTCTCCCTTCTGCTTCTGTTCTATAATTCCTATCTGTGGGACATCTGTTCATTTCAAAGAGATCTCTGTGGAAGAACATTAAAGGGTGATGCTTTTTTAAATCTTGACTATTTCATAATAGCAATAAGTTGCACATCTTTGTATTTACCACCAAAATAAAAGAACTTTTGTTTTTAGGAAGCCCCCGACATGTCAGTCATCAAATGGGTATGTCCTATTAGGACATCAGTCTTGCATTGTGACTCAGAAAAAGAAACAAAACAAAACATCAACTCACCAAGAAACTTTACTACCAATTAAAACCTAGACTAATACTAAGCAGAATTATTTGAGTAAGCATATATTAACTAAAAAATATTATCTTTGATCATATTATCACAAATCCATAGCCTATGAAGTGGCCGGGGCTAGGGATCGTGGTTCGAGTCCCGCCTGGGGCTCGTGGCAGACCTAGTTCCAAAAAAATAGCTGGGCGTGGTGGCATGCGCCTGTCATCCCAGCTACCTGGGAAGCTGAGGCTGGGGATTGCTTGAGTCTGTGGTACCCTAGGCAACGAGAGCCCGCAGTTCCACAGGCAAAAATAGCAAGACCTAATCTCAAAAAAACAAAAAAACAAAAAACAAACCCAACCTTATATATAGACAGTTTCATTTTCACATCCACAGACACATAGCCATGTACATATATAAACATGTAAAATACCTTTAATTTCCAGAAATGGAACTATCTATTTTTTCTGTGGCTGGAATCCAGAACTGTCCCTTTTCCCTCTTATATTTCTGTACCCCAAATTTCCCTCATGCTGCTGTCATCACCACCCACTTGCCCAGGTTCTCTCCACACTTACTTTGCTCATACATATCACATATTTCCCTTTCAACAGCCATTCACCAGGCACTACTTACTCTGATCTTCTTGTGGGGAGGAAGAAAGGGGAATAGAAAGGAAGTGATATTGAAGAAATGTGCCCAGAATTTCGGAGGTAGCAGGGCAAACAGGACTCTTGATTCAAATACAAGGCAGAGGTGTAACTCAATCCCCAGGAGAGGATGGAATTTGCCATCAGACTCCATCTGACTCTGTAGCTGATCTTCTGGTTACTGTGATGGGGAGTGAACTATAGCCAAGCAGGACTCTTACTGAATTGGGAAGAAATTAGAAATTCAAAGTAGACTGAGATAGGGGTATGCTTGGGGGAACCAGACCAACCTTGAACCGAACACTTTACTTAGTGTAAAGTTCTATCATGTACGGAGGGTGAAGGGTATCTGTCAGCTCATTCAACACTAATCCGGGCCAGTACCCCCAGCCCTACCCAGTACGGGGTGCTGGAGGTCCTCCACTGAGAGGAGTTGGGGGATGGACAGTCGTGCAACAGAGTTCCTGTTGGAATGCTCATGCTTTCAAAACTGGGTATATTTTAAAATTTTTTGACACCTCCAAAGAATCAGATAGTCCCCAATATTTGACTTGTATCTGCAAGGTCAAATAAATGTGAAAGCTAAACTGCAAAGAGAAGGCCAGGGACTAACTGGAAGGAGACGGCGTTGGTCACGCTTCAGGAATCCTCATTGTTCCCTCTGGACCGTGCTGGCCCAAGACTGATCTGCACAGCTTTGACCACACGGCTTCTTCTTTCCCTTATTTTGTTGTCTGTTTATTCTGATGCACTGGTTATAAAAGTATTCTAAAATTAATATGATTGTGTACTTGCATGGAGGAATCAAAGAAAACTTTCTCCAAGGTAACAATCCTTTGTGAATAATTTTCCTGAGATCACACACAAGCTTTTATTTTTTTATGCTGACTTTTATGTTGCAATTCTCAAAATAAATTTGAAAGCCCACTGCGTTTTTCCATCAGTAATTTTACATACCATGGTTTGAAACTCATTTTCAGATACTAAAAATAAATTGGTCCCTAGTGATAGACACTTAGGATTGGATTCTGACTTGTAGGATTGGACTTGTTCAATACCCACACTGACTAAATCACCCCAAATCTTGGCAAAGTCAAGATTGTCTTGGGGTGAGCACAACATTCCGATGATCTCCCAGGGAATGTCAGGATGCTTAAGGTTAATGTAGCCATGTAAAGAAAGAGCATGTAGTAATGAGACATTTATGTACATGTAGGTATACATGTGAAAAGTATACCAGTAGGTAGAGACTGGTGGAAAATTTGAACATCATCCACAGATGAGCTCCTTAGCTATCCCAGCTGTAAAGTGTGCCATCACTCCTTCAAGAAATGTTTCTGGAGTGTTGACTTTGTTCCAGGAAACTGGGCTTGGTGCTGTGTTTGTAAGTGTAGCACCTGTGATGTTGCTGTACTAGTAGAAACTTACACTAGTCTACTCAGAAATACTTTGAAGCAGGAGGATAATTAAGATTTCTTCAGGGTTAGGCAAGGAAACACTGAGACTGACATGATTAATGGAATGGATTTGAGTTTTGCAGGAACAGATGGTACAGGGGCATCTCTTTGGGAGAGACCTTGGTTGGAAGTCAAGAAGAATGTGGTGGTGTGAGTTCCCTCGCTGCCGTCGTATTTAGTAGTTGGAGCAGAGTTCACATCTGGGACCCCTCTGAGAATTAGCCATTTTGGAGAACAGTGAGCCAAGAGGAAACAGAAGTAATATATATTGAAAGGCTTAATCTGATCTCTTGCCTGTCTTCAAAGGAAGCTTCATTTATAAAGGACATGCATGATCGTGAAGAAAGGACCCCCATTAAGCAACGCAGAAATAATGAAAGACCACATCCAAAGCCTCTGGCGCAGAGAGATGAGGGGACGAGCTCCTTGCCTTACTGAGATCATCTGATGGAGCGAGACTAAAATTCATCTCTTGGGTCCTCTGCTCAACAAAGCACAATTCCTTTCGTTTGCTATAAATTAAGATTTATCTGACAAGAAGCTTCCACTGGAAACGGAAGAGTTAGAACCTGGCAAAGTAGGGTTCATGCTCATTCAATTGTGTTGGTTTCTTCCCTCTTATCTACTTTTTTTTGGGGGGGGGGGCTAATTTGGAAAGTCCCATGTGCTGAAGGAGTCAAGAAAATAATGAAACTATCATTGAAAGCCAGTAAGGATGTTTACCAGAGTAATGCTGTGGGGGCAGATAAAACGTATTTATTTGTTTCCTCTTTACTGTGCTGTGGGTCATTGTTTTTAAATATTCCCGTGACTGAAAAGTGAGACGGAAACCTCATAGAGTGAACTAGAAAGCATGTGATATGTATGTGTGTGCCTGTGTGTGTAACATATATCAACTCATACTCTGTATTTTTTATACAGTTTGCATCTTTCATTCGAAATTTGGCCCTTTCTATGCAGTGCTTACTCATTTCATGAACTTTCTTACCACTTCAGATAGTTCAAATTATATATATAATATAGATTTACCACATTTGTTCAAATCACAGTTAATTTGTTTAGTCCCCAAATATTGGATATTTGAGGCGCTTTCATTTTTGTTGTTGTTGTTATGACAATGTTGCACCCAGTCTTTCTATACATGACTTGTTCACTTTGTATAAGTGGTGCAAGAGAATAGAAAAGACCTAATACCTATCATCTGATGTGGGGCAAAGACATGAATTGAGCTGTGCATGGGGAGGCGTTAGTTTTATTTGCAATGTCAGGTAAGGTTCTCAAGGAAAACACACTCATGTATTATTTGTATAATTAAAATTAATTTTTAGAAATGAATCCTCGTCTAAAATTTCCTAGGCACATAACCTAAACCATGTAAGCTCTTACTCCCTCACTTTTAAGATTCCACCTGTAGTAAAACCCTGAACGTGAACTCAGAGCAGACAATGCATTGTTACATGTTACAGTGCTTTGTATAATGCTACTTACATTCTAGAGCCCCTTCATTCTAACACATATGGATTTCAATCACCAGAGAATCCACAAGAAGGTTTGACAACAACTAGCTTTCACAAAATGCCATCTATGTTTTTTTTTAAGATTTTAGTTGTTAGTCAAGAATCCTTGCTCATAGCATAATGAACATACAGCTTTAAATTTTCATGTTCCCTTTATATACATAAATACAAGCTTTCTTATTGCATTACAATTGCACTCATTAGCATTCGGTATACTTTTACATATTTATGCAGGGTCCAGCACCGCAGGTCAGCTTACTCTGCAACTAACTCTAAGCACAGTTTCTGGAGTCTCAAGTTCACATGGCACTTGTGAGCAGGTGGACACACTAGCAAATGGGAGCTGCAGGAAAGAAGCAGGAAGAGGGTGATATCAAACAATATATTTTAAGTTGGCATTTGTATATCACCAGAAAACAAAGATATTCACCAAGATATCAATGTTCCAGCACAGGAGGTGACCTTGGGGTATTATCAAGCCCTCATGTTCACAAGGTACAGCAGGAGCCAGGAGACCTTCCAAAAGCAGATCCAATGACATACCTGGATAACCATTCAAACCCTGAGCAAACTTCAGTGATAAAAATTTCTTTGAACGTCTAATCCCTGGAAGATAGAAAATGTCTAACTGTTCCACAGCACCTTGTTCTGAGGTCAGATCAAATGGTGCTAGTTAATTTTGACTACCTTTTGTATTTCCAAGTCCTCAATTAATATCAGTATGCTTTCCTGTTGACCTCATTTTAGTAGATTCTGAGATCAAGATTTCTCTGTATAGGTCATGCACTGACTCTCCAGAGGATATTTATGTACCTTCCTCACCACTACCCCCAATTGCATATGTACCTTTCAGACTGAATGAAGGTCCACAATCTCAACTCTCCTAAGATTTGACTACTTAACTTTTGTCCTCACTGTTTTCTGAATTTTCCCTACTAACGGTTGGACCAAAACAGGAACAAGCAATTTTTTTTTATGGTTCGCTATTATGCTGTTCTTTGTGGTGTAACCATTATGAAACTGTGGCCCTTAATTTTATTTGTATTTTGTATCTATGCATACTTTGAGATCCAAATGGAGTTGCAGAATCGGAGCTATTTAGTCAACTTCCTGCAGTTAATAAAATCTTCTATGGTCTGCACTTTCCAATATGGTAGCCACTAGACCTATGTAGTTATTGCACTTGCATGTGGTCAGTGTGAATGAGGAAGTGAATTTTAACTGTATTTAATTATGATAATAATCTCCAATTTAAAGTCATAGGTGACTAGTGACTGCATATTGAGTAGTGCAACTATAGACCATTTTGTACATTCATATACAACTGGAGCATCTTCATTATTTCTGCTGTATATTTTTCGCTGTGGTATAGCTATCTCTTTGACTATTTAATATTTATCTCTATTTAGTTTTGTTTATTTGCCCCTGGAATGTGAATTCTAATACTGTCCTCCAGAGTTTATTTTGCTCCATCTTTTGAATTTTTTCCCTGCTCAACCCCCATGTTGCCTTCAACTAGTAGGTATTTCTGGAAACTTCCATTTGGAAAATATTACATTGCTATGAAATATGGAAAATATGCTTAGTTCCTGAAACATACTATAAAAATTTACAAACCGGCTCTCTTAGATGTCAGTTATTGCGATTAAATAGCCTCAGATATAAACAAATGATACTTATTATGTATCCTTCTTTTTAAAAAATCACAGAGATCATAAAATTAGACCTAATCCTCATTCCTTCTTAAGGGCCTTCCTGTTCCTTGAAACTAAGTTGAGGCTGGCCTGGTGGCACCCCACAGCCATGACTTAACCTGGCACGACAGAGCCCATCTTCCTCCCGTGTTGTCTAATAACTAAAGTGCTGGTACGTGGCAACTTCCTTATGCCGTCTTGTGGCTTTTGAAGTGATTAGGATGAGCAATGATTCTCCAGAAGTGGGTAGAGTGTTGAAGCAGTAAAGATGAAGATTACGAGCTCTGTGCACCCAGTTCTTCACACATGCCGCCTGAGATAACAGAGAAGCCGCAGCGTTCCCAAGCCCTGCTCTCAGACCCCTCTTTACCTGGAGGCCAACCAGGATGCACAGAAGACTCAACTGATACCGCTTAGATAATTATTGACTAGTTTTAATGTGGGAGTTGTATTCATTTTCTCTTCCTGGTTGTGTTCCACGGATGCAGTTGCTTGGCTTCTATGTAGAAGCATGGTGGTTTGACTGTGATGAGAACTTCAGCAGACGAAACAAAGGTAACTGGCTCGAGCCCCCCTGCGATATGAATGGCTTTGATGTTGTCTTCTCAGCCTAGCTCTGTGATTTTGAGTGTGCAGGTGGGGCAGATGCATAGACTCTGTTTCTGACTCACGTTCTAAAGTCTGAAGATGGCTTATTTGTGGCAAAGGGACAGTGTGGAAAAGGGGTTTTGATCAGTAACTAAGTTCACAGAAAACTGCATGTGGGCAGCCGAAGCATAGCTAACTTAACTTTGCCTGGGGAAGGCAGTTTCCCCTCTGTGGCTGACAACCTCTGAAATCACATCGCTGTGTATAGGGAGGTAGATGCTTAAGCGGAAGTTACAGAGTAAGATGTCTCTCTTTGTTTCTGCTTGCTCTCCTCATTCTTTGTCTCATGCTTCCCCAGCCCTCTTCCTCCCCCCTCCTCTTGCCCTCACAGATGTGAGGACAGTCTGGCTGACTTCCTGTGCCTGGTGCCCACCCTGTGGGCTCTTGCAATCTGTTGGAGAAGTGTGAGGGATGGGGGTGGGGAATCAACTTCGCCAGGCAGAGAAATTGCTCAGAAATATATGTTGAATTAAATGTGCAGCCATCATCCTTTCAGTGTCATTGGCAACCCATTAGTATGTGACTAACTTGCTTTCCCCCTTTCTTGACGTTCTTAGAGGGCCGCTGCCTTTCACTCTGCTGCTGAGATGGTATTCTCAGTGCCCTGTAATCAGAAATCACTGTAGGACCTTTTCAGATTGTGTTTCAAGGAGTATCTTAATATGCAATATATTGTCCTCACTTACCATCTTGTTTCTTTACTGATGCATATTTTCTCCCTTTATAGCCAGGCTCATTTTGTCCATGTATCTCTCACCTCAGAACATTCTCCAGGAGGGAGAAAGTTAGAGTTCCCATCATGTCTAGGTGTGACACATTGGGAGGGCCCCGCTAGGTGATGCTAAGGTTTTCCTCAGCACTGGGAATGTGCAGTTGTATTCCTTCCAGAACCTAGGTCTCTCCCCCAACTCCCACCTCAGCCACTTCTCTCTTGCCTTCCATGAATCACATCAGTTGCCCAGCGGTCCCTGGGTCCTGCTTTAGGAGTGAATACATTTTCACACACCTCAGGAGGAGCTCCTTTGTATTTAGTAATGTGAATTCCTACTGTCAAAGGGTTAATATTCCAAGACTAAGTGCAGATTGGGTAAAATAAGAGAAGATCAATGGCTGCCCTGTCATGAGGAAGGTTTTCAATCATGCAGGTTTCAAGCCAGATTTTCAGAAATCTGCATCATAGAAATTCACCTGGGCGTCACACCCCAAGGAACTCTGGGTTAATGTACGGTGAATAGAAATATCAAGTTTATGCCTATAGGGTAGTTTTCATTGGCATGAGCTTAAGTACAGAAAAAAATGGTCTTGGTAGTATTAATTTTTTTATGGGCAGTTGCATGATAGCTGGTCTTGGAATGTTAGCAGCACTGTTGCAGAACTAAAAATGTTACCCTGAGACATTTTAAAAGAGTAATAAATATCTGGTTTTAAAACACAGGCATTAAAAAATTATAAACTCGGAAAGCCTGTTTGGGTTGTTGCTGCTTTAACACTGGAGTGTTAAAGAGGCCTTCCCACTCTTGACTTTCTCCATAAACAATGGTTTCACTTGGTAATTTAGTGGTTTTTTGATTAGTTTGACATTGGGATGTTTATGCTTTAACGAAAAGATGCCTGGTGAGGGGATTGTGTTCCCTTAAGGGAACAGCTTGGCTTTGTAGTGTAAGGGTAGATGTGCCAGGGCATGGAATGCACACCCCGCCTGTGCTAGGCCAGGGGAGACCTGGGATGTGGAGGGAGTCGCACTTGAGGAAAGCGTGTGTCATTGTCGGGTCTGGGTTTCTGAGTCTGATGGAAGCTCAGAAACCAACCTCACTCCCAGTGCACTCAGGGACTGACTCCCATAGGACCTGAGAGACCTGTCCTTACTCCAGTCTACATGGGTGGGGAGTGTAGGCTGGCAGGAGTGTGGATAGCCCACACTTCAGTGTAGCCAAGAAGGATTCAACTTCTTGTCATCACTTTTAAAACATAAATGCAGTGTTACAAAACAATTTTAAAATTTAAAGTAATTTCACTGAAGTTTTACTTGGCTGCCCAAGTAATTTCCTTAGTTTCCATTATTTCTTGCTTAATATTGTACCATAAATGTGAGCTTATGTTTCTGCATTAGTTTGATAACTCTTATTATAAGTAGTAGCCCAACCATGTACAATAGTTGACTGTCTCTCTATCATTAGCTTTTTGCACAATTTGTAATTTGATGCTATGATATGTAACACAACAAATTTAACCCTTACCCTTATTTGATGTGTATTTAAAGAAAATTTCAGCAATAGGATTATTAACAGTGTAAACATCTTAATATTTTATGCATATTAAAACATTTCTTTCCTTGCTTTTTAAAAGGTTTCAACAATTTTCAGTTTTTAGCATGTGAATGTCCTTACACTCATGATGTAATGTATTTAAAAATATTTAGTATATTGATATAAAATATACAAACCATATAAATTTTGTTGAGATATAGGATAGAGGAACAGAGATATAACAGGGAATTTTTGGTGATCAATTGCATTTTTGGTGATCAATTTCAATTACTGATGAAAGTGAACACTTTGCTTTTCTGCTTAAGATATGTTTTCCCTTTATTTGAAGATCTATTCCTGTCTTCTGCTGTAGTTTTCATAAATTTGACTTAGCTGGTTATCTAGATAGCAACTTTTTGACTTAGTTCTTCACTGAGCAATGGATCATTTATTATCCAGGTTGTGATATCAGACACTAGGAGACTAGAGCATTGCCCCCTTTTAACCATGGGCTACTTTATATTGTTTGTTTTTATTGGGTATATTTAAATGTAGACAGTAAAATGATTTCCTTTTAAATGACTGTTAGGAAAATTTAATACCTATACTTGGAGTCAAATGAATGTGAATTTAAAATATACTTGTATATAATGAAGGCAAGATATGACATAAAACCATTTCTGATTCTACATAATGGCAAATAGTAGTTCAGGTAAAAATGAAGAACCAAAGGTTTAGCTGACAAACTAGAATAATTAGTTCTAGGTGTCAGAGAAATTGTAAATGATTTGAAAATCTACTCAAGATACGGGATGCCAGCACCAAATTAAACCTTCATTTTCCTACCATTAAAGAAGGTGCAATTAAGAATCCCTGTTACAGAAAGCATGACCAGAATTTTTAATGAACAGGATGCCAAAAATTAGAAAGCATATTCTAATTTGGCAAAAGATTAACTAGAATCCAGTTGTGTCTGTGTGACAGTGAACTTATAAAAACAGTGATGGTTTTCATTCCCCCATCATACCTTGAACATGTTTGGAGCCCATTGTAGCTAAGTTTAGAGCATTCTAACCTTTCCACATGATATTAAGCCACTTTCTTGGCAAGAGTATTTGTTTGTTTGTTTGTTTAAATAGGCTACTTCTAGCACAAAGAATTAATTAATGGAGTTTTTTTTTTCTTTTTAAAATTCAATACAAAAAACGATCAGAGAGAAGTAGGCGATCTTTTTCAGAGTTAGAAACTTAGCTTGGTGATTCCAGCCCTCACTTAATTATTAACTTAACCGGCTACTTTGGATAGATAGGGCATTTACCAAGTCTTTCATGACAGCGTATTAATCTCCAAACGGAGAACAGCAGCGCGATGGCAGTCTGACGAAGGAGGAAGAGAGTTAGAATAAGAAAGTTAATGCATGACAACAGGGCTTCGTGTGCACTGAGAGTAACACCATTCACAGATGTAAAGTATTATTCAAAAACTAGATGTTATGTGGGGGTTATTTCCTTTTAACTTTAAGAACTTCTTGACAATTCAACGCCTTAGTCTAACATTTCCAGGCCTGACTTGCTACTGTTCGCTGATTAAATCCACTTGGTAATTGGAAAGAACCTGTGCACTTCCTCCCACCCCGCACTCTGTGTGTCTGTCTCTAGCCTTGCCTGAACTTCTTAAACAAGCATTGAGTGAAGAGTGAATGGTGCATTTTAATAAATGTTGTGCAGAGGCCAATTATTCAGTCAATATTGAGTTGTGTGATAGGAATAGCTCCTTAGCTACAGGGAAGATGTCTACATATTATTGGCATCTGTTTGGTAGGCAGAGTTCTTAAACAACTTGGCCTTTCTCCAGACTTTGATTATTCATAAATCTGTTGAGTGTGGTAAGTTGCACTATTAGGGTTTAATCTTTTATTGAAGCAAGCTCAGGAGACTGAAATCTATTTGCTTTTGCAAGCTTGTTCTCTGATAAATGTATGATTTAAAATTTTCCTTTTGTGAATTCCTCAGTGCAAGAAAAACACAGCTGGGCATAGCAGAGATCATATTTATCTTTTCATTAGCTAAAGTACAAAAGATAGCATCGTTGAAGGCTTATAAGGAGGAATTGCTAAAGAACAGAGCTCCTCCTGTTTGCATACCCACTTGAGAAAAAGCTTTCCAAACAAGTATTTGAGATACTTGTGAGAAAAGCTAGTTGAATTGTCAAAAGACGACCAAGTGAATGTATATAAAGTGGTTGCATTTCAGATAACATTTCCCCCTGTGTTCATATTGGTTAAATATTAGAGGAAGGGAGATAATGACACTGTTTGTCGCCATAAACTTAGACATATATCTTTTTTCACAAGGTTGATATGAGAGGCATATCAAAGATTTTCCATCCCAGATGATTTAGTTTCAACGTGGTAAAAGGGCATTGCAGGTAAAGGAAGGTTGCTTGGAACATGGAAACTTTGTATAGACTTTGAATAGATACTGATATTTTGGTATCTATGAGTAACATGATAAACAAATTGCTATCATTGTGGGATTGCTCAATATAGTTTGAAAATTTTCCAGCATCATTCTCTATACTAGAAGAGAAAGGATGAACAATTCTATGAGATCTCGGGAGTCCTCATTTAAAATATACATTAAACTAGAGTAACAAGGGAATGAATTCTTTCAGAATGAAGTAAGTGACTTTTGTCTTATGTGTGTCACAACCTTCTTAAGCTGAGAGTAATAAGAACTCCTAAGTGACCCCCCCCCCTCGTCCTGAATGGTGAGGGTTGCTTTTATTTACAATCCTGTACTTTCTCCTACTCTGGGCAAATGGAATATACATAATAGGTGACTAATAACTGCAGATTGATTTGTGTATTTCTGTAGAATGAGGGATTTCCAAGACTGGACTACACAAGAAATATATCATAGTTTCATTTTTTCTGCTGCATCCCAGTAGAACTCAAGAACAAAGAGAGAAAAGACTCCTTTGCATCTCACTGTGCTGAATTCCAGCCACCTTGGCTGACTCAGGGCAAGTGCTCCAATGGAAGAGTCGAACAGACACAGCCCTATTCTTTCTCCCTATTCTCCAGTCTCATACGGCCTTTGACTAAGTTTTATCTAGAAAAGGGCAAGAGTAACCATAATTTCCTGTCATATTTCCCTTTTATACCATATTTCCCTGTCATAGTCAGACTCTGAAAAACAGGCCAGAATGTTTTCTGTTAGTGCCAGCATTGGTTCAAACATCACATTAACTTAAGTAGAACTTCTTGCAGTGTCATCTGCTGGTTTACTGAACTCCAGGGTTTTTAACTTCCTGTCCTTATTCCTGCTTGATTTTTAAATTTACCAAAACAATATCAAGTGTTTTCTTTTTGACATAAGCCTTTCAGAATGATATTGGGAAAATGAAGGTGAGCAGTGAAAAATCACAACAGTAAAATGAAAGCTGTTTCCTTAGAATCACCTAGCCTGCCCTAGCAAAGAAGAAAACTGAGACTGGGAGAAGGAAAGAAAGATCTTCAAAGGCCACATGTTCTTGGAAGGGCGAGGACCAGAAACCAGGCGTCAGGCCAACACTTTTCAACTTTCGTGTTTGATTAGTGTGAGTAAGAGAGACTCCCCAAAGAGCGGCTTAGCATTTATTATTATTTTTCAGATCATGTTGATTGAAGTAACAACTCTGTATAAGTTTTAGGTGTATAGGTTCACACCCTATAAATATACATTATCACACCACGCCCACCAAGAAAGCAGTCATAACCCGCTATCCTAGTCCACCAGGCTCCCTTTCCCCTTTGCTCCTAAGCTCCATCCTCCCTCTCCAGTAGCCTCATTTCCACAGTGAGATTTCAAGTAATGTTATGATTCATTGTTATCTATTCCTTTGCTTAGCTTATTATGGGTGAAATCGTTTGGTATTTGTCGTTCTTCTGACTTTGATTACCATATCCCCTTCCTGTTCCCTCTGTGTTGTCAAAAATAGCAACATTTCACCTCTGATAGCTAAGTTGTGTTCCACTGTATCTCTAGTTTCGCTGTATCTCAATAGTGCTGCAATGCACACAAAAACGCATATATCCCTTCAAATTATTACATGTTTTTTCATCCTTTATGTAGACACCTAGGAGAGGGATTGCTGGGTCATATGGTAGATCTATTTCTAATAAATTGAAGAACCTGCAAACTTTTCCATAAAGACTGAATCAATTTACATTCCCACCAACAATGTAAAAATTTGCCTTTTCTCTCCAAAGCCTTGTTAATGTTTTTCATTTCTGGTCTTGAAATGGTGTGAGGTGATATTTCAGAGGTGTGGGGTGATATCTCCAGGTGGTTTTAGTTTGTATTTCCTTGATAATTAATGATGATGAGTATTTTTTCATGTACCTAATGGTCATCTCTATGTCTTCTTTGGAGAATTGTTTTGGTTGTTCTGCCCATTTTCTTTCCCCTTAGGTTTTTAGTTTTCTCTTTGAGTTATATGAGTTCTTTGTGAATGTTGGATATTAGCACCTTGTCAGATATATGTGTGTGAAAATTGTCTCACACTTGGTAAGGTGGTTTGTTTTAATTGTATTTTTTTCACTGTACAGAAGCTTTTCTGGTTTGATGTATCATTTGTTTATTTTTGGTTTTATTTTCCTAGTCACTTTAATCAAGTCCCCAAAGACATCACTAAAGCCAGTGGCATAGAGTGCTTTGCCTTTGTTTTCTTTTATGTAGTTTATGGTTTCTGGTCTTATGTGTAAGTTTTTGATGCATTTTGAGTTAAGTTTTGTACACAGTGTGAGAATGTATATTAGCTTCATTCTTTCACACAGGTCTGCATAGTTTCTAAGATTATTTCTTTCTGTGTTGTGTGCATGTGGTTTCTTTGTCCTAGATTAATGGTTCATGTCAGTATGGGTTTATCTCTGGACTAACAATTCTATTTCATAGAATTGAAACAACATAGAATTGAACATAACAATTCTATTTCATTCTATTTCATAGTATGTCTATTGTTGTTCTAATACAATACCATTTTGGTTACTGTATCTTTGTAGTAGAGTATGAAGTTTGGAGGTATCATACCTCCTCTCTCTCTCTCTCTCTCTCTCTCTCTCTCTCTCTCTCTCTCTCTCTCTCTCTCTTTCAGTAGTATTGTTTTGGCAAGTTGGTGCCATTATGCTTTCCATACAGATTTTACAACTGTTTGCCTATTTCCTTGAAAATGGTCATTAGGATTTTGAAAGACATTGCTTTAAATCTGTAAATAGCTTTGCAGAATATGGTCATTTTAACAGTGTTAATTATTCCAATCTATGAGCAGGTAATAGTTCTATTTTCTTTAAACAGTGTCTTGTAGTTTTCAATATATAGATCTTTCACCTCTTTTGATAAGTTTATTCCTAGGTACTTAATTATTATTGATAATATTATAAATGGGATTTTCTTAATTCCTTTCTCTTCTACCTAATTGTATATAGAAGCACAACAGAGTTTTGAGTATTGATTTTGTAGCCTAATGTTTTACTGTAGTGATTTCTTCCTAATAGACTTTTTTATAGTAGAGTTTTAGGATTTTCCATCTATCTTATGTATTCTGCAAATAGTGGTAATTTTATTTTTTTTCCAATTTGTACTCTTTGTATTCCCTTCTTTTGCCCAGTTACTCTAAATAGAGCTTCCGGTTATGTTGATGAATAGTGAGACTGTGTGTCCTAGTTTTGTGCTTGATCTTAGAGAAAAAGTTTTCTTTTTATCTTTGAATATCATGTTAGATATGGGTTTGCTATATATGACTTTTATTATGTTAAGATATATTCCTTTTATACCCATTTTATTGGAACTTGTCAAATGATTACTCTTTTAATATAATATAATTAATATTAATTATATTATTATTAATATATTTATATATATCATATATAATTAATATTAATATAATTATGTGGTTATTATTAATATAATTAATATTATATTAATATTAATTAATATAATTATGTGATTTTTTAGCTTTTCTTTTACTGGGGTGGTGAACTACAGTGACTGATATTTGGATGTTGAACCATCCTTGCATCTCTGGAATAAGTCTCATTTATTCAAGTCATGGTATACAATTCTTTTACCATAACATTAAACTTGATTACTAAGTTTTTTTTTTTGAGGATTTTTGCCTCTGTGTTCATCAGAGATATAGATAATGGAGGGGTTTTTTTTGTTTTTGTTTTTGTTTTGTTTTGTTGTTTTTTTTTGTACACTGTCCTTGTTTGCTTTTGACATCAGGGTAGCATTGACCTCATAAAAAATACTTAGAAGTGTTTCCTCCCTCTCTCTCGCTCTCTCTCACTCTCCATAGTTTGGTTCTACTACTTGTATGATAAAAACAGAATTGATATTGGGTAAGCAACTTCCTGTCTCTACATTCCTATCTTTCATATTAAGTAATAGCTTTAAGGTTTAGTAGCATTACATCTTATTGTAGTTTTTTCACTAAAAGTATTTTCTCAGATTGCCAGTATGAAAAGATCAAAACAACATGGCACTGGAAATTCAGGTTGATTTATGTGAGTAAAACAATGAGAGGAAAACTTAGGAACTATTACCTCTGAATTGTGTGTTGACTTTCCATGTTCAGTGAAATGCTGTTCCCTTATTCTATTCAAAGTAAGTCTGGTATTAATCTCATATTGATGTCATATGATTTATTGGCAGGATTTGTAAATAATTGAGGAATATAATTAAATATTTAGAAGTAAATAAAAATAGTTTACTTATATTGCTTTGCATGTTTAATGGGTATACAATTTTCTAAAGCCTGAAATTATAATTCCTGTTAAGTCCTGTTAGAACCATCATCAATGATGACAAACTCTGCCAGATCATATTAAGGGGAGGTAAGCTTACTTACATATAACTTGACTAATAGGTACATTGGAAAGTAATACTGAGAGGATTTATTTTCTAATATCACATTAGTCATGAGATTTATGGTGCTATTTATGAATTTATCTCTTACTAAGGTTAGTTTTCTTTACTGAGTTAATCCCTTTTATTTTTGTTAAATTAAATATAAAATAACTTTAGAGTAAGAAATTACCACAGTGAAAGCCCTTCTTGATGTCATACTGATTGAATATTTTACCTCATAAATAACACATGTAGTATATGTACTTGTTTCAAGCTGGATATAATTAAAGATCTGATAGTGTTCAGGAAATTTTCAAGAAGCAATAATGGAAGACTTTCATATTTGGATATCCATTAATGATACTGTGCTCCTAAGTGAAGATTGACTTTACATTTTGTTGATAATAGATACCTCTTTTACCACTATCACAGTTGTTCCATAGGTCTTAGTGAAGGGAAAAATTAGAATTTGATGTATCATCTGGTATGCATAGAGAAATGTAGTCAATAATGCAGATAGAACCCAATCTTTTTCATTAGACTTTTCCTAAAAATTTGACTTATATACATTAAATATTTTAATTTATACTTAATAATATAACAAAAATATATTAATTTGCCATCTTATTCTCCTTTTGGTGTTTCATTGCTTGCAGGGTCTGACAAAGAACCTTAGTTTTCTGATGTCATATACCCTTACACTCTAAATCTCTAACCTTAAATAACATAATAAAAGGATTTATCAGCTTGGATCTTCTAATGATTACCGTTGTGTCAAATTTCTAACTTTTTCTCACCATTTTGAAAATTGGAACTTAAGAACTACAAGTTAGATAAAATATTAGTATGTATAAAATACTAGAAATTCTTAAGTGCAATTTATCAGATAATTGTTACACATTCTTGCCATTGAGCAAGAATATTGTGAATATGTTAATTTTCTAATACCAGAGTTTTTTTGCAGACCATTTCTACCTGCACATACTGCATGTATGGCTTCTGTCTGGAGTCCATCATGTTGTCTGCCATGTCTTATCAGTATAGAGCCCTATGAAGAGGATCCTACATATTAGCCATAACATGACCTATGTGGCAGGATCAGTCCTAGCAATTACTCCACCGGTGAGACAGTGATTTAGAATGAACAGCTCAAGGGTGTCATTATTTAACATATAACACAGCTCAGGATAAGGTTAACAAACTCTTCCCTTAAATTGGTATTGATTTATGTATTAAGAATATTGACAAGTGAAATTTCTCTGACTTCTTTATTTTTTGCTGCTGTTTAGGCAAATCTTAATTGGTAGAAATCCTGACAGTTCTAACTCCTGACTAATGTAACTCCTTAAAGCAACAGTTAACCATGAGCACATTCCCAATCAGGCTGCTGGCAGCCGTCCATGGGAATAATCTCCTTCTGGCAGCTGCCTGAGCAGCAGTCTACGGAAAGCACTGCTGTTGGCTGGCAGGATGAGAATGGGTCTCTATAGTTCATTAGGTTTAAATACTCATTCTTTATGTAGAAAGCTTCAAAACATGTGTAAAATAAATAAAGTCAATATAGAATGTGGTGAATCCTACATTGTGTTTGAAGCAGAGATCCCTCTCAGTATCTCATCAAAAGGGGATGCAGGAGAAATGGCACCTAAATATTTCTGTGTCTTAGGTAACAATTTATTTCCTTAGCCATTCCTTATCCATTTGCAGAAGATCACTTGTAAGACCCATCCCTTTCTACATTCTGTACTTCTGTCTAAATTAGTCTTAGAGATGTGATCATATCTCTACCTGATATTTGCTTTTTAAAATTATTGTCTTTTTTTTTTGTAAATTTATGGCAAAACAAAAATGTAACAGTACTAATTTATGGAAGAAAAATATGGCATTCAGTGTGTAGTTTCCAATGTTGCCTGTTAGAATCAGATTTCCTCCAGGGATGTGGATGCTATATTTGCCACAACATACACAGCCCACATAAGTTTCAGGTATTAATTCGATGGCTATCAATCTTAGACATTGACTATTCAATCTGTGAATCTACCTTGTGTGAACATATTCATATTCCTACTTAATATATTAATTGATAGCAAATTATTTTCTTACATCTATATTTACTTTAACTATTGACCTAACTGTAGTTTTTTTTCAAATTGAATAAAAAGATAATTTTCACTTGTAATATTTCCACTCACACATTATGAAATTTGACTTATTAAAAGGAAGCAAAAATAATTTTTCTTAATAATAAAACTATCATTGAGTGGTTGAGCATTGGTACACATATTCCCCGATTTCTCTAATGATTTACACTAAAATAAGAGAAAGACATTATATGTAAGCAAATAGGGGTGTTTTTTGCTTTTATAAGCAATATATTAATCCTTGAGTGTTTTATTTTTATTTAAGACTGCAAACTCAAAATTTTAGTTAATGTTTCAGTGGTGGAATTAATTTTAATATAGAATTGAAATGTCTCCTTTCTTCTGACTATCCTGTTCATGAGTAAAAAAATAATGTTTGAAAAGCGTGTGTATGTGTATGTGTGTGTGTGTGTGTGTGTTTGTACGTGTGTGTGTGTGTGTGTGTGTGTGTGTTTGAAAAAGTTGCTTTGACTTATAGAGATATTTGCACACAGAAGTACCTTTTTTGTCAGTTTTCACTGGCAGGGCTTAAGTACATTCTCATTCAAAGAAAAAAGTAACACAGTTAAAATAAGCCTAACTCATTGTCTAAGACCAATTTTCGAGTGTTTTCTTGAATCAGAGGAAAAGACATGAGAAAGTAATAGGGTAAAAAGCAACTGAACTGTAGTGATGGAGAGATTGTTCTTCAGTCTGCTGCCAGAGCTTATCAAGGTATAGAAACTCAATGCATCTTAATATCACTCCTGACTCCTTTGCAAAAGATGTGCCTCTTTGGGGCAAAAGACAAACAATTTTTTTCAGTCACTGTATTAGCCATAGTAAATAATATCAAGTTGGGCATGGTGGCACGCACCTGTAATCCCAGCTAATTGAGAGGCTGAGGCTAGGAATCACTTGAGTCCACGGGTTCGAGACTACCCTGGGCAACGTAGCAAGACCTAGTCTCAAAAAAAAAATAATAATATCAGTTGCCTCAACTGACAAGACCCCAAAGCTAATGATTTAACAATGGTATGTTAAACACTGCTCAAAGTGTTTAGCACTGATTTTGGGGTTTTCACCAAAAAATGTGCTGGAATACAGGTTTTGTGGTGATGCTACCATTGTAACACACAGTTTCTAAATTTACCCTGGGAGGGGAAAAGAGTGATGGAGAAAAATCATGAGCTCTAAAGTGGTCTGACTGAAGTAGTTCATCAACTTCATTTGCATCCCATTTGTCAAACTCAGTCATATGGCTCTAGCTGAGTGCAGGCAGAGCTGGGAAAATAGGGCTTAAGGAACTGATATGGTATGGGAAAACTAGAAACTTTGTTTTCTTTATATTTGAGAAGCATCCTGTGTGACATACAATTGATTTACATGATGAAATGGGAAAAACTTCCTAGAGAAATCATCTGATTTGAGGTTTTCTATTTGAGCAGGAGTTTGGTCAAAAAAGGCACTTCAGTCATAAAGACCTGGACTCTTGTTGTGACAATCAAATATCCAAGTATGCCAACTTGCTAAGACATAACTATTAAAACGTTTTCAGTCAGTAGCAACCTTTGGTTTGAAGTGGCAAAAACTTATTATTCTTAAGATGTAGGCTGTTGCTATTAGACGTTAGCATGGAATTGAGCATGAACAGCGAGCAGCATCTTTTTCCTCTAATTTCTCCACCAAATTATTCCAACACCTAGTGTTTACTAACATAGTTTCTCCATCCACTTATTCCAAGTCTGCACAGATATTCCGCAAATATCTGAAGTGCAAACAACAGAACTTGCTAATGACTCAGCCCAGTATGTCTGTTTCCTTTTTCCTGCAAAAACCAGGGATAATCGAAAGTATTACAGTCATCTCTTAATAGTCAGGAAGGAATGTTGAACCAGTACTTTGAACATGAGTGCATTTTTCTGTGAGATTACAGCCACTGGGACAATACCCAGTGAGTTGTTATAACCACAGACCTGCACTGTAGAAATGTCAACTTTCTAAACTTCGTCATCTGTCATATGTATTTTGCAGAAAGCTGACTGTGGCTGATTGACACAGAACTTAGAATATTTTACATCATAATTATCTAGGGTGAAACACAATTCACCAATCAAGAATGTTTCTTGAATGTAAAATCTATTGTTGGATAAGAATTAGAGAAAAAGTAATTCAGATCATAATTCAAAGTCCCCAAACCTATTTTTATTTTCTATAGTAACTATTTGTTTCTCAAAATAATGTAAAATTGTATTCATTAATTCATTCATTTTATTTGAATTTATAATTTAACATATTTAGCATCTAACCTTCAGAAGTAGTGTTTACATACTTGTAAAGAAACAATCTGAAAATTTTATTCTACAACTGGGATCACAAAGAGCATGAAAAAATGACTTACAATGTCATCCATAATCATGGATGACATTTTTATTTATTTATTTTTATTTTTATTTATTTTTTTCTTATATCTTCATAATCATTAGAACTAATCTCCAATCTATACACTAAAATCAGGCAGTCAAAGGCTTTTTTCATTAGTGATTATTTTACTAAGTAGTTTAAGATATTCAGTGACTATATTCATTAACAAGTGACAACTAAATCTGTTAGTCCTGCTACAAGGAAATTTAAGAATAAATATCCTGTCTTGTTTCTCTCATAAGCTCCTGTGTTGACTAACAGATAGTAAAATCTAGATTTTGTTTCAACATATGTTATCATTCTTGACAAGTGCAGAAACTGGAAAGGGGAAAAACAAAAACTCAATGTATAGCTATTTTAGCAGTCTTTGATCATGTTGGAATATGGGCAGTGAATAGATATAATAAACTCATATAGTTCTTTGCCATGAAGGCTACTTTAGCGTGAAGCCAAAAAATGAGAGGGGGAGTTTTACTTTTCGCAGATTTAACCAAGAACAATGACACCATTTGCAACCACAGTGCTGAGCCAAAAAAAAAATCATTGCCAGCATGCCAACGTATGTTCCCTAGAGAATAACTGGAAAATGAGAAACGCCTGTCAGAGATTAAGTTCTATTTCTAATGCAAGCACAGAGTAGACTGATGTTCTTTTAATGAAAAGGAACATATCACATCAGATGAGTTTTACTGGTTAGTTTCAGTGTGAACTCTGACCATGGGATATATTTTTTTCAAAAAGACAATGTCAGAATGTGATGAGTAAGTTTGGTCAATTTTGCAACCAAACATTTGGTAGACTTAGTGCTGGGGAGTTCTACATTTCCTAAAAACAAAGAGACATAAACTTATTAATATCAATTAATAAAAAAATAAAAATTAGATAGTATTGAACACTTGTCCCATCTTATACCTACTTTCAGTCATAAGGATAACATTCAAATAGTTACTTTGTTTTAGTCACTGTTGTAAGCATTTATGTACAGTAACTCATTAAATGGTTACAACAATCCATTTTACTTAGACACCGAGCCACAAAGGGAATAAAAAACTTGACTGAAGCTTCACTATGAGCTGCAAAGTTGAGATTTGCACACATATACATGTAGTCAAGGTCCAGAAACTATGCACTCACCCAAAAGCCCCACCCCCCCACCCCTTTTTCATGAACACATTCTTCATCAACTATTTTTAGTCAGTATGTCCTGGACTCAAGATATTTTTGAGGGGAAGGAAAAAAAGCATCTCTTAATAGAACCAAAAACCCTACAGACATCATTAAATGGTGTTCTCAGGGCTGATTTTGCCAGTCATTTATGGTAACGTGAGATTTGAGTCACTACCTTAAAATACATTGAACTATGGGGAGTTAAAAAGTGAGGGCTCTTAGGACAATCGAAATTGTTTCTCAAGACAAAGTGACAAGGAGTTAAGAGAACAAAGCAGAAAAGGGTAGCACACTTTCTCCTCTTGCCTTGGCTTCTGTCTTGATTACCAGACCTCAGTGTTGCTTGCTAAATACAACATCACTTATTAGGGTTGATAAAAGACCTTGATAAAAGATCTTGAATAGCTCAATGTTTCAACTTAAAGTCTGTACACTCATAGCAGGGTAGAATGAGCCTGAGACTTGGTGTTTCAAACCCTAGATAACACTTTCTCAGTGTTCAATGTGTGGCCTCGATCTCACTGGCAAAACAGAAACGTTATATTGGCCTTAGTTTATTGAGGTTTTTTTTTTTATTAGTTAACTAAGAGTAGACAAATGAATGCAGTCAAGGAATGTTTAGTAGAATACCAGTTCTAGTTTATATTATTAGACTTAAATGACTTCTGATGACTTGAGAGGTTTCCAAGTTCTTTAGGGGAGCAATGTGTCTTAAATTGCATATCACGAAATTTTGAGTTAGAGAGTTTGTGTGATCAGTAATATTAATACTCCCCATTCACTGCGAATTGGTACATGGGTGTACTCAAAAAATTGTTAGGTATAATCCCAGCGATAAGTATCATCTAAAAAGTGAGTTAGTACAAATAACTAACAGAAACTATCAAAATAAGCACAGTAACCACAATAGTAGTCAACAACAACAATCAATGTGGAAAATTCAAGAGAAGGAAATCAAGAAAGATTTAGTGAAGGGTTGGAGCAGGAGAGAGTAATCCTTGATTTAGCTTGACAATAGACTGAGGAGGATTTAGAAGAACAGCAATAGTTATATGAATGGATTTGCATATTTTTTTAAATTGTGGTATAATTGACATTCGTCATTATTTTATTAGTATGTAATACAATTAGGCATTTGTATACATTGCAAAATGACCATCAGAGTCTTTACCATTTTAACAACTTTCAAATTTGCAATACCATATTATTGATTACACTCCCTGTTACTCATTGCATTTTCTTGACTTACTAATTTTGTAATTGAAGGCTTGTATCTCTTGTTCTCTTTCACCTAACCCTCTCTTACTGCACGACCCCCCCCAAAAAAACTCATGAAGCTTGTTTTTGTTTTTGTTTTGCTTGTTTGTGTACATCTCTGTAATGAATAACTGGAAATAACCTATGACTTGGGCAAAATGCTTCACCTCCCTGGGCTTCAGTTTCAAAGCTGAAAAGAAGATTATTTCAAGTAAAAAAAAAAAAAAAACCTAAATTCTAGTTCTGCAACTGATTTTTAAAGGATTTTTTACTTGCCATGAGTTTATTAAAAAATCAACTCTTTTTTTTTTAATGCATTGCCTCCTCTTGCATGGACTGCGGTAGAAGAGGATAAATTGAGGCAAACTAGTCTAAAATTTAAACTGTGTTTCTAAGTTTTTTTTTTTTAGGCCTGAAAGAGGGGAAGAGAACTGAGAGAAGCTGGCAGCTGATGTTTGCATACCAATAGTAGGTGAACAGTGAAAATGCTAATGAACAGTTTGTAGCCTGCTTCCTAGAGAGAAGTAGGCATGGGTGTATCTGTGAAAAATTAAAGTTAAAAAGTAAAAAGTCTCTCCCCCCACCCCCCCACCCCTGCCTAATTTCAGTTACCTTAATAGAAATAAGATAACAGAATAGGTGTATATAAGTATATAACATAGAGGTTACAACTCTTCAGAAAGGAAAAACAGTTATATCCCAAATTCAGACAGTTCCTAAAGAGCTCACTGGTTTTACCTGATGATTTTTTAAAAGGCCAAAATATTGTGTGTAGATAGAAAAAAAGGAAAGGGGGAAAAGAATAAACTTAGTTATCCAAAGTCTCTGTAGAGGAGCAATCTCTTCCACTCTCCCTGGATGAGTTTCATGGCCCCCAAAGGAAGAATTAGATCTAAAAATTGTGCAAAAATTGGTCTAAACAGAGTTCAGGGATTTTCTTCAATGAGGCTTTGAATAAAAACCTGAGGATTAAATAACTGACTAGCTTCAGTCTAATACTGCCTAGAAAGTCTAATGCTGCCTAGAATAAACTATTACACCAGTATAAATACAGAGTGGTAACAGGAGATTGATCAACTTTGGTAGAGAATTTCAGTTTGGATGCCAGAAATTCAAAATTATCCTGGCAGAGGAGAAGGATACATTAATGTTTTCTGGAAGAAACATGCAAATTACCTCATTCTTAAGCATTCCCTGGAGGACATTATTATTTTTTTATCCCATTCCCAAGTATTACTCACAAAGTGGAAAGGGATGACCAATTTCTTAAAATGCTCTTGACACTCTTTGGTGTTTATAATGTATATTGTAGCCTTAGTTGAAAGCCAGGTACATTTACACCAGGCTATTTATATTTTTCTGGCTTTGCTCATTCTTTTTCCTCTTCTCTCTCTGTCTCTCTCCTCTCATTCATTCCCTACCTCCTTCCTTCATCCATATATAAAAAATATTTATATATATTTTTTTAACTTCCTGGCATCATTATTTTTGTACAGTATTTGATTTCTCCCCTCAGGTGTACAGGTATAGTCCCCATAGTTCTTCCATCACCATAGTGCCTGTGAAACACCTTAGTCCCTCATGTTCTTCCCTCCCCTGTTTTGACCCTTCCCCCACTGCTGTATGTGTCATGTCTATGGTAAGCTTGCAAATTTTGTCTTTTTTCTGACCCCTTGTTCCATTTTCCTATGTTGTACCTATAAGTGAAATCATTCAACACTTTTTTCCCACTTCTGACTAATTTCAGCTAGCATACTCCTTACCAACTCCATCCATGTTGCTGCAAATGGCACTTTTTTCATTTTTAAAACCATTATAATATTTTTAAAAAATCTACTGAATTCTCACTTTTGGACACTCCAGGTCTGTCTTCCTATGTCCATGATCCTCATGTTGACTGTTTCCCTGGAAATCTGCTGGGAGGCTGGCTGGCTGTTGCTCTGCCCCAGCTCTTGATGCCCTCCCACCTAT
>PVHY01004668.1:29804-91655 GCA_004024945.1 Uropsilus gracilis
CCCCCAGAGCCTCTTCCTGCTCATGTGTGAGCATGTCTGTTGGATCCAACTTTCAACACTTGCATCCAACATTCAGCATTTCACTGAGTGGAAATGTGTCATCTTTTTGACTACCTCAATCTTCTGCCAACTTGAGATCTGTGCTATTGAATTTGCTTATTTTTTCCTTGCATTCTTGCAGTAAAAGTCACGGCCTTCATAACTTTTAATTCCCTGAAATGACTGTTGGAAATAATTGATCAAAGAATAAAATCATATCTTGGTGCTGGAATGTGGATGTCACTGAATTATTTTTATTTCAGGATGACTTATATCTAACCTTGATTTTTAAGTTCAGTAAAACAGCAATATATTTGTTTAGAGGGCAGGGCCATTAAAGTCAACTATTTTTTTTACTTGTTTGAATTGGATAAAATTGTAATATATCCTTTACGTCACAGTAGCACCCTGGTGGTTATCATATTGCATTAGTTACATGAGTTTTCTGGGAACATTATACAGTATATACTGCCTCCAGTAAATACACCAGTCATGCTTATGGTTACATAGTCAGCGCCAGGAAATTTAGGATGACATTCCCTGCAGGTTAGTAATTCTACCCATTATTTATATTGGTTTGATTTGAAACTAGATGAGGCTAAGTATTTTTGAAGACTTTTCTGACAGGACACTAGAAAACCTAGAAAATGAATATTTTAAGTGGCTTAAGATCTTTGGATTCTTTTTGCGATCACTTCAAAATTTTTGTTGTATTGTCAATCGTTGGGTTGGGGAGATGACTTACTCTGAACGTAAGGTACAAACATGTCTCATCTACAAACTGGAACCACTCATAAATAAAAATCTCTGTGCACACATAGTTTGCTCCAGGGGAACAAATTTGTCCCAATTCTTTTTAAAAGCAGAGAAAAAATTAGTAATGAGACTGTGACAGAGGAGCTGAAGCAGATGTGGAAATTGTGGAACATCATCTTGGCAACTGAAGTAACCTTACCAGCTGGATGTCTTCTGAATGTGGGAATTTATTATATTTAAACCACAATACAGAAGTCAGTTCTTGAAAATGGTTGTCATAACAGCACAAGATTTTGATGCAAACATTAGATGATTGTAATGAACTTCACCAATAAAGTCAGTGCTGCCATTATGAATTAAGCCCAGATTATTTTGTTTCTAAACTAGCTTCTTCCTTCCAAGGAGATCAAAGCATATTCTGACTTTTAGCTTATTTACCATTGGAAGAAACAGAAAATCACAAGGCTGGTCACTGAGCCTGACCCTGAGTCACAACTTTTTGTTTCATTCTATAGTATTTACTTATTTCCATTTCACTCTAGAAAAGGGCTATAGACCTAGTATCCAGGAGAGGCAAGACAAGCACAAGGAAAACCAAAGTCTCTAAGTTAGCTTAGTGTTGTCAGGTCAGGAGTGGTATCTGGCCAATTAGATTGGTGTGTTAGTTAAATGAGATATTGTCTTGGTTTTCCCAGGTACCTGGTACGTAACAGTTTTCCTTTTTTTCTCTACTCAAGTGATGTGCTTCTATGTCAATTATTAGAACTTTTGTGAGCACTATCAGGGGATAGTAGCTGTGTGGTTACATAGAATTTATCTGAAGATGTCAAATAGGTCTCAGTTCTCCTACATTCTTTTCACTGTAGACTCTGATCCTTTGCATTGTTAGAAACTGTGGTCTGTCTCTGTGTTCTGCTAAGGTAGTGTAAGCTATGCATCGGGAGAAAAGAAGGACACTCACAGATCTTGGTTTTGCCATAGCTGGGTCAGGTGAATGATGACAGCACATCTAGATCCATCACACACTTCTGAGTGGACATCATTAGTTCTTTGTGCACTTTCGGCATTCTTTGTTACCTTAAAGTATTTTAAGTTGTGAAATGTTTTCTAATTTGTTTCAGTTTCCTTATAACACCTCTTATATCTCTTTTTCTTTTCATACATTTTATTAAAAAGATGTTGTGTAAACATTGGCTTCCAATACTCCGTATGATCCAGAGGGTAGGATCATATCTCTTCAGGGTGTTCCTAGAAGTAATATGTTCACATTTGCCAGGAACAGAGTTTTCTAAAAGGAATGGCAGTTATCTAACATGAATGCTCAGGAAAGTATCATTCAGTATGTTTCCTAAGAGAAAAATAAGGTGAAATTTACATAGAACATTTTGTTCCTGAAAGAATGGACTATTAAGGTGCTGAAGTCACTAAAATAAAAGCTGAGGATAAGAACTTTTGTTGGAACAAAGTAGGTTATCACATGCTTTTGTTGAATGAATGAATTTGTGTTTGGTAAAATCAGGTTGGAGACTCTTGGAAAATCTCTTGGTACAAGAATCTCAGAAAAAGGGACCAGAGCAAAAACTAAAGGTCAGTTCCTAGATTTAGAAACCAAGTCCACTGAGGGTGCATTCATGGGCTTGCATTCATCAAAAGGTATTGTAGATATATTCCATGGTTCCCCATTCCAGAGTGTTTTTATTTTGGTTCGAAATCATTTGTTCTTCTGGTTGATTATAGGCGCTGACTCTCAGACTCTCATGTTCTCGTCTGGAACAGGATGCTACTAATTGTGACATAGTTTTGCCCTATTGGCCATGGAAACTCAGAAGAGAGAATTTCCATTAATAAAAAGAATGTCATCACATCATAGTTAAGAGAATCACTAAGACAAATGGTCCTTGTTTTTTAGACAGAAAAGCAGGAAATTTATTGTATATAAGAACTTCTCTGAATAAAGAGGGATCTGGAGCAGGTAGCCAAAGCAAATGGTTTTGACAACAAATTATTTGTTATTTTTCGAAACTTCCTTATCATTATCTTTAAATCATCACAATATTTCTCATCCTTTATCCTACTGAATTAGATTCATTTTAATCCATTCAGAGCAACCACCATGAACTTCACCATGTTACATACAACTAGGGTACAAAGAGGCATAAAATGTGATTTGAACAGATTTTTGATTACTCCTACGCTAGTGTCCCTTTGCTGAAGTGTTTATGTCAACTTTTTATGTTGCTGAAGTGTTTATGTTAATTTTTTATGTTGACACAACTTTTTTTGTCTTCCTCAGGACAAAAATTCTGCGAATATGTAAATTCAAGCAATAAAGTTTTCTAATTAGTTTACAGTACTTATACCTACAATGAAAATGTATGTCTTCCTATCATGAAAATATAACTTTCTGATAAGGTTCTGATAATTAACATAGTTTTTACTAATGATAAGTGTCCCAAACAATTTTTAAAAGGTAAAATGTAATAACTCAAGAGAAAAATGAAAGAGCAATTACTGATTTTATAAGTAGGCTTTTTCTGGCTTCCTTTTGTGACATGAGTGAGAGATGTTTTTCCTTGATCACTATTTTAAATTTAAATTATGTCAGTCATTGTCTAGGTGCAGCCAGATTTAGAAAGGCCCATCTTTAATCAAGTGTGGTGGTGCGTGCCTGTAATCTCAGCTACCTGGGAGGCTGAGGCTGGGGATCACTTGAGTTCACAGATTCAAGACAACCCTGGGCAATGTAGCAAAAACTAATCTCTCTAAAAAAAAATCCCATCTCTTTTGAAATTGTGACTACTTTTATGAAGTTGCAGTTTCCAACCAGATGCAAACCGTTGGCATCAGATTAACATATTGTACTCATGTTCACATTCATTTATACTTGGCAGAATGCAGCTTCCTGTTTTGACGCAGGGAATGCTCAAAATTTCTAATAAAAAAATGCTAAAAAATCCCTGCTAGTTTTAAAAAAAGACACACAAAGCTTTTGAATGTCAAAAAAGCTCTTACGGAAAAATATTTGATGAGTTAAGTGTAAAAAAATAAGAAACATATGGGTTAAACTTCACTGACAATGCACATGGGTTTAGAAATTAGGGAGAAAGTACTTGGCAAAATGTGGTTTTGGTTTTGCCAAATCCAAAGTTTGCGAATAGATTAAGACATTGAACAAACCCAAACCATACTTGGCTTTAGCCATCTGCTGGCCTGTCATCTACAAAAGCCTTTTAATGGAGACTGGCCTTTCAAAAACTATTGATGACACCTGAATTTGCTATGCTGTGTTCCTTGTACCTGTGTAGGCCAGCATTCTTGACTGTGTATTTATAGTCCTCAACTTTAATGAATTTGTTGTGACAATATTGCTAAGGGTGACTTTCATAAGGAAGGAATTAATTTGACTATACAATTAAGTAAATGACTGTCATATTTAAATATACAAATTGTTTATAAAACTATATGATAGTTATAAATGCTTTATTTGTTTTATATACAATTTAAATTTTTGAAAATTTGCGCTATTTAAATATTTTGTTATAGTATACTAACAGATTTATTGATATTACTGTATACCCAGACATATCCAATAAATCTCTACTTTTTGTCCTACCAAAACTCTCCTGTTGACTAGAATTTAAATTAGAAACTATGGCTCCCTAATCAATACTTCCCTCTTGAAATTAGAACTTCTTTTGTGAAGAACTTTTGTGACATTTATATTGTTATATATCAAAGATATCTAGGTATCTATATGAACTATTTTGATAGCCAGCCTTTAAAAAGAACTATTATTCCATTTTGCCAAGAACATATTTATATATAAATTTCAAATATCAAAACTTTAATAAAAAAACATCAAGGCTATAGACCTGATACCCAGCAAATTATATACATAGTTCAGATTGTTCTCTGTTTCTTCAGAGATAAGGTAGCAGCAAATTCACATTTTGAATAATTAGAGCTTCCCTGAAACACTCATATTCCTGCAGTCAACAGGGCTTTTAATAAGTGAACACCACTTCATTTTGCAAGCAGTGGTGTGATGTGCTTACATTTGCATTATACACGTATTCAAAAGTTCCATGTCTCTCTATACTGTGCTCCACATTTCATACTGGAGACACTTGGCCAACTCGATTCATATGTCCTACAGGGTTACATATGATGTGGCTCCTCTCCCACTGGGTTACACAGGATATGAGCTGGGTCCTGGCGGCTTCTGAAACAAGAGTGAGAGAAGTTCTTGTGCAGTGAATTTAAAGGAGAGAAAAAAACTCGCCCTGGCGTTGAAGTCATTGGAAGTTTGGCATGTCTGACTGGGAGTAGACCTTGGCTCACAGAACTGAGAGATAGCTAAACAAAGATTTGTTCAATTTGATAAACTCCCTGGCTCAGACAGCTCTGCCAACTTTCTTTCTAAAGGAACTTTTCACAGCTGAATTATAAATCCTTGAAAATCAAGGGTTTGTAATGGAAATGCTGACAGATGCAACTAACATGAAGTTGTACCAAAAACACATTGCTATCATATTTTATAACCGTCTGAGAAGTTTATAGAAAGGAATGGTACATTTGCTTCATGGGATCTATTTCCTTTGCTAAAAACTACCAAATGTCCTCTTGGTCAACTCCTTTACACTGTGAACTGTCTTCATATTGTATTTTTATTAAGAAAAATGTTGAAACTACCTATTTCTTGTGAGCATTGGAAGCAACAGTTGCTTCATTCTGTATTCTGATTTGAAACTTGATAAAGAAAATGCAGAATCTGCCATTGATACCTCATGAGCTCTTTTGTATTATTAGAAAACTGTTCAACATTTTAGTGATTTTTATTGTAAAAAACACTGGTCAGCATGAATTTTCACTCTAATATCAGTGTCTGTTGTGGTCCATGGGTAATTGAAAGAAAACTTCAATGTAAAGTGTTGCTGTCATTTTAAAAGTAATCTTTGCACAGATATATAAGTAGTGAGTCCTATTTTTGGAATCTTATTGCATTTTGATAATTGCTAAATTTAATTTAGTAGCCCATATTCATGCCTACTGAAATTTAACTTCATAAGTAGGATTGCTTAAAGAACACAGGAGAATATTAGGAAATGTTTACTCACAGAAAGTTGGGGATTATTTATCCCCGCACAAAAGCTAAATGTTGTCACTTGGATTTTTGAGAAAATCAAGAAGGTTTTGCTCTATTTTAAATGTTAGAGAAAGCCAGTGGCTGGAACTTACTCTTAACACTCATGAATGAGCCATGATTGCTCTGGAAGTAAAAAAAGGGCTGGTTAGTCAAACATTTGCCTTTTGTTCTTTCATTTTGCATAAAGGACTTGGTTTGTGGGTTTTTTAGCAGAAAGGAGAAGTTACAGTGAACAAATTAATGAAAACCAAGTGATGCCTTTGAAGAATTCTTAAGTGAACCCTAACCAATGCCTTGGGCTACATGTTCAATGTGAACAAAAAAATTAAGGTGAACTGGCCACTGCTACTAAGAGTCAATTGACAGAATGCATGGGTCATTAATTTTGTGTCCTTTGTTTTGTCAGTGTGTTTTCGTGAGGCCTGGTAAAGAAAGTAAAACCACTGAAGCTGAAAATTGTCTGCTCTGTAGCTCATTTCCCCTCCCAGCATGCATTGACCCAAGGGAGTGGGCTTCAGGTCACCCGTCCTCCCTTTTTCCCTTCCAAACACTCTGGGCTCCCGAAAGTTTGATCACAGATCCATTGGGTTCGTGTGTTTAATTCTTTGCAAGGTTGTGATTAATCATATGTAGAATGTAAGTACTAATAAAAGATGTCTGCTTACACTGTTTTATTGTATTTTAAAAATAAATTCCGAAGCAGACGCTGTAACCTTGGTTCCATTCAATTATAGAGGGGGAAGGAGTGAATTTTAAATGAGTTGATTCACCTTAATTCCATGTTGTTTCATTACCATTAGTCCCTGAGGGCTACCTTCTGGCTTTGCGTGCACTGAATGAGTGATATAAAATGCCCATAATACTGTTGTGGTATCTGAGAACTCTGCTTGGTTTTAAATTAAGTTCTGAGCCACTGTGCCCACATTGTCATCGTTGATCAACAGTTTCACAGTGTCATGTCCGAGCAATTCAGACACTCACATTTTACTACCTTGTAACATTATTTAAAAGTGGAGTTTTAAGGACCAAAGTTTTTAAAAGCTGGCTGCCAGATCAAGCCCAATTTTCAAATCTTAGCAACATGTTTACCATGTTCTACCTTTTAAAGTAGATAGGGTGCAGGCTGACCTGTGTTGGGGCCACTGCTTTGGGCAAGGAGCCAGGGAAGATTTGCAGCCCTAAGCAAAGAATATGTCAGTTTTGGTAACTGAATTGTTTATAGTAGCCCAGAGTTCTTAGAACTGAGGGATGCTCTTTTCTTTGGATGCTTGTGTGTTTTCTTTGTCAGAAGCACTCCTTGGTGGTGTTGTAAGTCAGGTGTAGAGACTTGATGCTGTCGGAAGGGTTCTGTTATTGTGCTTTCTTTTCCATTTTCAGGAGTGCTTATTCTTTATTCACTTGATTTGGTGGTCATTTAAAGTGTATGTTTATTCAGTTGTTCATTTGTCTATTGATTCACGTAGCAATTATGCTAGGGACATGGTGGGTGTTAAGTAAATATATAAATTAGATAGTTCTTGGTCTAAGAAATCTATTTTATGAGCTTCCAGACGTGCAAATAAATATGATACATTGTTGGGAGGTAAGGTGTGGGAGGGAAGGGTCCTGAGACCTAACTAATGGATGGGTCAATGAATGGGGATTGCCTGCATCTGTGTCATCACAAAATACCATCACTCACCTTGGTGTGATGGTTGCTACCTCCTGTTGTGTGATTGATCACATGACCTTTTTTCTGTATGTGTGAGCATCTCATGTCTATAATGTGTCTGAATTTTTTCTTTTCCCAAATATACCAGTCAGATTGGATTAGCTTTCATTCAGATGGCCTGATTTTAACTTAATCACTTTAAAGGCCCCATCTACAAACACAGTCAAATGGGAGGTACTGGACAACTGGGTTTCCACTTTGAATTTTGAGAGCCTTTCACAGATTGAAAGGACAAGTGCAAAGTTGTCAAATAGGACAGGAATGGGTATTTGCAGAGCAAGGCCTCAAAAGCTGTCCTTGAATGTCTTATCATGTGTAGAAACTTAACCCTGAGAGTATGAATTTTAGTAATGCAAATTAAGAGGTAGATTTAGCAGCTTTCTCTCTTGATAATTGTATATCTTTGGTGTAGGAAGAGCCAATGTGCTGAATTTCACCAGTTGCAGCATCTTCATTCTTAATTCTAACTACACATTGTAATCGCTCCATAGATTGAGATTAATTGGTTTGGGGTAGTTTTCACATATTTCTTATGTGATTCTAATGATGTTAATATTTTAACACCTATTTAAAAGTCTGAATATATAAATGATAATGATAGCTAATATAGTTTTATTCAGTGCCAGGCTCAATCTTAAACTCTCACATCTATTATCTTTATTTAATCTGCATAGCATTTGACCTAAATGGCATTATAATTCTCATTTTAGAGAAGAAGAAATTGAGCAGCTAGGTTGAACAACTGGCAAAAGTCAATGGTAGTATCATATTGACCCAAATTCCAGTTTAGTTAAATTTCATCACATTTTTAGCAAAGTAATTTAAAGTATGTTTTGTGGTAGTCATAGGACCAGTGTCCAAAGCTTCAGTTTTATACATATGTCAGTAGGTTTTGATTTTTAATTTCTCAGTGTCAAAGTACTATAGGATTTCCATTACATTTCAGTGCACATTTTTGAGCTGTGATCTATGTACATAAGAGAAATTAATAAAAGATTAAAAAATGTTTATTGTCCAAATTATAGTATATTTACCGTTTTTTGAGTACAGATAAAAACATGTTATTATTACACTATTTTGTTAATCTCTATAAGCAAAACTAGGTAGATAATTTTGGTGTGTTTTTTTTCTTCTCTATAAGGATCTTTTTCTTTTCTTTTAATTTTTTTAATATATTGCACATATATATCTTTTACATCATTGTCTACCCTGAAGTTCTCCCATACCTTGCCACCCGTGAACCATCATCTTAATCTCTTATACATATACCTCCCCTGGTTTTACCCCCTCATTTCTTGCTCTACCCTTTCAGTCTGCTAACAGTTTGAGATTTTTCTTGTCCTTCTGTTTGTTTGTCTTCCCTATATCCTACTCATATAAGAATCTTTTTAAATGGTAGACTAATGCCAGAGAAATGGGTTTGCATTCCCGTTTTATTCCCATATTCCTTGGGCTTGGAAGTAACATGCTAATAAACACCTGGGACTGTTTCTTTTGTATAGTGAGACAGCTTTATGCAAAAAATAACAGGAATAAGGAGAAATATCAAAAAATGTATATGTACTGTTTCAGGTATAAGTGAATTGATTTTTATAGCAATATGATAGGATTTTAACATATGTTAAGTAGTGGTGTGCTTGTGCTGAGTCTTAGGGAAATGGTCCTCTAACAGCCTAGGCTTAGGACAGGCCGGCCATCTGCCACTCTTCCATTCTGGTCAGGCAGTTTCATCCAGGTAAAGGACTTGCAAGGGATGTGAAGCCTCGTTCTTCCTGCTGGAGATCACCAGCCTCTTGGCCTCTCAATTTTTGTAGTTCATGTTGTAGCTTACAATGTGGTTTTCTGAAATAACTTACTGGGTCAGCTTCATAAGTTATCAAGGCAAAACTCTTGTTTATCTGAGAATGCTTTTAGACAAATAGTAGCTCTACTTACCATTTTTTTCATTTAGATTCAGAACTTTCCCAGTGATATGGACTATCTTTGGAAAATATTATATTTTAATTGTAATGATACTTATCATCTATAAATCAGATACAGGGCCAGTATCTAAGAATGTTCTATTAAGTCCAAAGAAAAAAGTTTTTTTCTTTTTAGTTGGGGGGGGGGAGAAAGGAGGGGGTAAAAGTCTTGGCAGACAAGCAGTGGCCTACGCCATGGAGATGGCTGTGCACATGGATTGTATGTTTTTCCCTCTGTCTTGATACCTTAAGTTGAACACGGTCCATCTATTCACTTCTCATAATGAGTAGTGACTTTTTTATTGTAAAGGTAGCAAATTCCATATAGGATAAATTAATTCAAGCATATAATGAAATGTGCAACTCAGTGCTGTGCAGAACTGGAGGATTATGTGGGGAAATATCACAATGCAACACAGTCTAAGGCGAAACATAGCTTCAGGAAGTTATGCAAAAAATTCTCTCCCAAACACTCAATTTTGCTCTCTAGGGATAACAAATTAGAGTGATGGGTGGTAGGAATTGTTTCGACCTGATTTATTTGTGGAATTATTAATTCTGTGGAAATGATTATATAAATCTAATTTCCTATCTCCCACAGTTGTTTCCCTAGCACACTAGTAAATGATAGAAAAGCAATAGGTCTCTTCTCTTATTTTCTCACTACTATCTGAATCCAGTCTGTCAAATACAGTATGTCAAGAATTCCTTAAAATTTCTTCATTTTAAACTTTGGTCTTTTGAGACTAATTTCTCTGGTTTGATTTTTTTTTCTTCTTCTCTCTTGTAGCAAGAATGGTGGTTCTACATTCAAAGTCTAAATGGTCATTCTGCTGCTTTTCACATCTGAATTATTGTCATGATTAATACCTCTGTTTATAATAATAGTAACAGGTATTAACTTTTGCATACTTTAAATGATTTTGGTGGGACTAAATCCTTATTCTATCTCATTAAATGGGTGCCCCAAACACTTCCAATGGAAAACCAATAAAGGAGTCATACAATTCCTGTATTGTTCAAACAGGATTAAAATTTAAACAGCTGTTTGGCCTGGCTACTACATATATTTTTAAAGCCTTCTGTTGTTGTAGTTTTTTTTTTTTTTTAAGGGGGGTATTATATATATCACTTATTTGTGGCCATAAATTTTGAAAATCTAACTTCTTAAATGGTTCCTGATACGTGGTTTTAATGTTTGAGGTGACAGTCTTTCCTTTTGGTGAAGTTATTTTGGGGGTTCCTCTTAAATCTGGAACTGGAGGTCCCTCTTTCTTTCCTTACAGATAATTGAAACTCCCAAAACTTATTAAAGTCAAAACCAGCAACTCCTGCTTTATTGTAGGCTCTTGTGTTTGGGCACAGGCTCTAGTAGATGGTGTGAATGGCACAATTTATGCAGAGGCATGTCAGTAACTTAATGTTGTGATTTTCCTCTTCCTAATGGAGAATTAAGAATCCCAAGGACCTGGGCTGTTCACATGGCTCAAATCCCAGCGGCTTGGGTGCAGAGGTCTCACAAAAATTTAGTAAGTGAGAAGGAGAACAAAGATTCTTAGTTGGAGAGGAAAAAAATTGGATCGCCTGTGGCTGAGAAGCTGAGGGGGACAGGTAGGCACAGTGGGGTGCAGGATAATGAGGCACATGGCAAATGTGATGCACAGATGTTAAGCCAACTGTAGCTCCGCTCCCAGAGTTGTGCATGCCACAGCGCCATGCCTCGGGGCCATGTCTACACCAGAACATTTGGAGCAGTAAAGGACGGCAACATTAGGTTCAAATTAATCTATTACTCCAGAGCTGTGAAATGTTGGTTGCTTGTTTCAGAATTACATTGCCTGTGGGTGAAATGTTTTAGGTAGATTTTAATGCAAGCTCATGGCTTGCTGAGGAGATTAAGAGGAGAAAGGGAAATGAGAACAGTGAGGAGAGTTGTGGAGGGGCACATTTCTGGTTAAAGTCTATGAAAAAGAATTACATATTTCACAGGCAGGTCTGGTCTCCTGTTGGCCACCTGCTGGGGCCAAAATATCTCACATCATAATGAAGGCAGGTTTGCAGAAGCCTTGTAAATACTTGAGCTCTGCAATTGAAGGAGGCAGACAAAGGAGGCTTTGGGGTCTCCTGGAGACTTTTGAGGGTTAGATCTATCAGGCGGGTACTCCACATGAATTTAGTCATTTATTCTTCTGCACTTGTTAAGGGGAATATGTAAAAGTTGGCATTGAGGTTTTGAACCTTCAAGTCAACTGCCAAGTAACAGGTAGTCTTGTGACTTTTCAGACTACATTACGAAATAATCTTGTCTCCCTCTCTCTGCCCTCATTCCTTCACTGATATTGGCAGGTCCATTTTCATAATCCTGTGTGGGATCCAAACCCTGTATTTTTCCAAAGTGAAGAAACTAAACCTTGAATTAACCTGGATTTTTTTTTTTTTTTTTTGTCAACTAAATGGAGTTTATTCAGTTCGGGGGAGGAGGGCTGTTTGGAAGTATCTATAAAGAATTTTTTTTACAATATTGTAGTTTTTCTTATAAAAACACTTAATTGAAATGCCTAAGAGCTGCCCAGCACAAAAGTCAATAAAAACCCTAGAATAGAGTTTATAGGGGTTGTCTATGTACATAATTAAATCCTTCAGGCTCTTTAAAACTCTGCAAAATAAATGGTTATGCAAGAATAGCCTGCTGAGAGAAGAAATGCTTGTATCAGCTTTAACCAGCTGCCCTGTGTTCTATGTTTCTGGGTTGGAATGAGAAAGCTATTAGAACACTGGAAGACGGCAAGCCACATACAAATCATCTTTGTTACTGACACTTGGGGGAGTACTTTATAGTGGCTGTCAAGGCCAATACAAAACATGGTCTGTGCCTGAAAAAGTCAAGTGCCATTATTTAGGAAGAAGATGTTAGCCATCCAAATAACCGAACAACATCCTGGATCTTCATGGCGTTTAGCTGCTACAGAAGCAAATTTATTATTGGGTCTGACTTAAGTAAATTAACATGTAGGCTTGCATTCTAGATTTGATGGAATAACAAAGGTTAATTACTTGCAATGATCTATGCTGGAATAGGAGTAAAAGGGGAGAACTGTATTTAGATTTAATTTCATCGTTCTTTAGGGAATACTGTCAAGGGGATGGGATGGGGGGAGGAGGGGAGCAGAGGGAAGGAGTACTCAGAGAGGAAAAAAAAAGGAAAGCCAGCAATTCAATGAAGGCAACCAATAGAAATAGTGTAGGTTTGTTTCTCTCCCTGGCCCTCAAAGTTATGATAAATGATAGCACGAGGAAAAGATAACCTAGCATGAGAGTAGGATCACCAAGGCCAAATACTAAAACTCCCAGCTGACTGGCCCATACACTGCAGCCTCTGTTCATGTTTATTTTTTCTGCTCACTCTTGGTTTCGTCAATCAGTATGATAGACGATAAGTCCTGACTCGAGCAGCCCGCGTCCTGCTCTCTCACGGTGGGTAGCATGTTGTGGTTGGCGCCGAGCAGTCGGAGGATAGCCCGCGTCAGGCGCACCAAGGGGATGAGGTTCCGAGCAGTCTTCCAGCCGCCAGCTCCTTGGAGAATAGCAGGCAGGAGCGTTATCAGCCGAGAGTGGAGTTGCCAAGAAACTGACCACACATTAGTAGCTTTGTTTGGGTATAGTCTAAGGGGGCTGTAGCTCACCGACTTGAGACACTTTCTGTTAAATCATCCTTGGCTTTAAGTGTTAAAAGAAAGCTTGTGCAAAAAGAAACCAGGGCTGATTGCCTCAGGCAGCCCTAGGACAAGGATCCTGAGCTGGGGATTTGTGCAGTTATTGTGCCGAGGTGCAAATAGACATCAATTAAAAAGGAAGAGGATTCCTTCCTTGAGTCTGCCTTTTACTTCTAAATAAACTCACTCCTAATGTGCAAAACGACACTAAAAACGCCTTTAAAAGAAATCTGAACACAATGGGGAGCTTTAGTTAGCTGGTGACATACGAAACACTGCTCAGTTAGCCAACAGCTCATCAGATAAATGGAATTTCCTGAACGCTATTCACAGATCACTAATGTTGTTTATCTACGCTCTCAGCGCTAATACTTTTTAGCATTTCACTCTAGAAGAAGATGTTCATTGGCTGGCAGAAACTTTTTGAAAATCTGAAGATCACTGATTTTTTTGCTCATCTTAAGAAAGTTGGAGATCATAAAGAATGTCCCGACTTGATTCACTGAAGTAGTCAGAGTTGAAATTCTTTTGATATCTTGTGATACAACACTGGTCAAACATTTCCTGTTCAACATTTTTTTTTTTCTCTAGGTATTCGTGGTTATTTTCCAAATAGCAAATGCTTCGGAAATCTGGTGCTTTCTATTTTTGTAAGACATTTCAAATAAATACCAGCACACCTTCCCCAAAAGCAGCATGTCTTGCTGGAAAGAGTCAAGTAAACTTGACAGTTCTCTTGTGTAGATCATTTTTCTCTGTTTTAGAAATTACACTAATGTGTTAAGGAATGTTCCCCTTACCGTCAGGTACATTCCATAAACAAAATGAAAACTTTCTGATTATGACTCTTTATACCTGGTGTTATTACTTAGTGCTGCTGATATATGTTAGGGTGAAACTTAACACTAGAATATTAGTTTTATTTCAGTTAATTATGTTACTAAGAGCTCATGAACCCAAAGATTTAAGGTTGGTCTGTTTCTAGTTATCCCGCCAAGTTTTTTACTTGATGGAGGGGGTCTGCTTCATTCTACTTGGCCTCTCCACCTTTGTAACCCCTGGTTTCCTCTTTTCCTGAATCACAAGTTTACGTTCTCCCCTTCTGTGAGAAGATTGAACGCTTTTTCAACTCCAAAATGACTATGGTCACAAAATATCAACAGTGATTTTTAATAGATCTTTGCCTATCAAAATATTGTTGCTGAATAATAGGGTAAAGGTAGTTGTGGCTGCTGATAGGAAGGAATCTGACTATTAATAAAAAGCAGACAAGGGTCTTGAAACAGTACTTCCACTGTTACAATTTAGACACTTTATATTACTTTATTTAGTGCAACACCTGCAGCTACTCACATTGCTGGTGGCTGAAATAATCCAGGTCCACACTGAGAGAGCATTACAATTTCATTGTGCTATTTGTGCTTACTGTTTAAGCTTTTCTCACAGGAGAAAGCATTAGCTAAGTGTACAGTAGATAATAAAAAGGGGGATTTGGGCTCATCTGTTCCCCTTAAATCTGTTCAATAAAATCTCCTGTTATAATTAGTATTTAACTCTTTTTCTCCCACCGACTGGCACCTGGAGGTGGGCAGTGGTACAAACTGGCATTTGTTGAAGTTTTTTCAAATGTGTCTACATTTCATGGTTTTAATGGCTTCTGCCCTCTTCTGAGTCTTGGAAACAGTATACACTTCGTCAGATCCGTTTCTGCAGATGCTATAATAGATTTCGGATGGAAGATATTTGCAGTCTCAACAGGAGAAAGAGGGTGCCTCATTTTCAGGCAATAATAACAAGCAATTCTTCATCTTTAATTGACAGCTTAATTTAGATTTCAGATGGGCTGCTTTCAGTGATGCACTAGTTTAATTCCAACCAAAATTGCTGAAAATCATGCATCTAAAGGCATAGCGTATAAAGAGTTCAAGTGAAGTAAATTTCTCATTTAGGCATAAGGTGGGGGTGGGGGGGCGCTGTTGGCTGAAACCAAGTCAGAGGTCATTTCTTCCTCATCTATGTTGGACCAGCTCCACTGCAGGGGGGATTCATACCCTTTTGACTTTAATTGCTCTGGGGCCACTGAGGCAAAGCAATGGCGCTGTATTTGTTTTGGGGTCAAAGAGGCAATCACAAAGGCCTTCAGAATATTTTCAAACATGGGGGGAGATAAACAGTTTTCAGACATTTTATAAGCATAAAACTAGTTTCTAGATAGTTGTCTAATTTCCTAAACCATGCTTGCTGAAGTTTATTTGGTTATTGAAACATTAAGCTTAACCAGTCATGTTCTTTCTACTTTATGAAAATGTAGACAGGAAATTATCAGCAAATTGCTCGTTTAGAATTAAAGACAGGAAATGAACTTCAGCAGTTGAATTCTTGTAGTAAAAAGCTTCTACCTAAAGCACAAGTAAAGCCAGCAAGCCTTGCTTTTATTCTTAAGTCTGGGCTTTGTTATATCTACACAATAGATTTAGATACTCTATCATTTTCCTCTTCAAAATTTCCATGCTGCTTTTTACAGTATCCACAACTGTTTCTGTTACTAATTTCCTTATACTTTTTAAGATGCAACTGTTGCTTCTATTCTCTACTTATTTGGAAAGATACCATCTCTGGGATTACATTGATACATTAATGTGGGTTATAACTCAGAAGTAGTAACCTTTCTAGTTTATGCTTTAGAACATCAAAAAACTTAAATCTCTCCTTAAGTTCCCATATTGGTTTTACCTAAAAAATAGTTAACAGTTTTCCTTTGCAATGAACTTTTGGAGCAATTTCTTTTGGTAGTTATTACTTACATTTTGTTCTTTACATATATAGGCTGTTAATATAGCCTATATATCAATGGCCTCCACAAAATAATTCCTGTACTTAATTTTCTTTTATTTTTCTTGCCATTTTTATTTCTCTCTATATTTCAAATACTCTCATATTCGTTAAATTTCCTCTTATTGGTATTACATTATTTAAATAAACCACAGACATAATTCCTCAAACAAAATGATTTGTGCCATGTCTGACTATTTTGAATACCATTAAGCAAAAAAGGACTACTTCAGATTGAACGAGAAATAACCTCAAACTTTGAACCATTTACTCCACTTAGCTTAAAGGAAGTTAGAAAATGCTGGTTTTGTGATTAGCTTAAATTTCACTGTTACAGCAATTCACCTTTCTTAACACTTTTTTCAGAGTTTTGGTAGTCAGGAATTACTTGAATCCCAAAAAGTATATATTAGTAACTTATTGTAGAATTTTTATTACATAGCTGTTATTGTGAAGTTGTAATATATTCAAATAAAGACAAAATAAGTAAAACATTCTTAGAATATATTTGGTGTTACCATCTTATAGAATCAGTCATATTAAATTTTAGTAAACATTAGTTTATTATCTTTTGTTAAGCAACTACCTGGTAGGCATGAATATTTGTAGCTGTTGTTTTACCAACATTTTGAAAGTGAATACTCAGATATTTTTTTATGTTCAAAGTAAGATTCCCCAATGTTTTCGTTAGAGGATCTTGTTTAAGAGAAACTTGACTTTGTTTATTAGGTTAGTTTTATATCTTATACAAATGTTTTCTAACAATGTCTAGGAGATATTCTAGCTAGACCCTTGGAACAGAGTGCTTCCAAAATGCTTTCATCAGCAATTACTTTTTGTGGTATGCTTGTTGGTTTATTGTCTATTTGTTTTTGTGGTGTCAACCTGGGTTTTCCTTATGAAAATCTCAAGTACATGGTAAGTTTTAGCTTGATACATGAAAGATTTTTATTGGTGGTTTTAGGTAGCAAGACATTCTATCTGATACTCTCTGATGGTTTATCACTTTTCATACCACTGTGAATTGAAACTAATTTTCTAGTATATGAATCCAGACTTCTTATGAAAGAAATAGTAGAAAAAGAAAAAGAAAAAGAAATATTCTATTTAGCAAGATAACATGTTTGATTCAATCTTAAATTCTGCCATTTGCTGCCATTTGAGGAAAATTGTCAATATTAACTAAGGATAGTGATTTTTTGAAGAACTCTTTGCTTTTGCAGTAAAGAAGTATCTTAATGATAGAGAATTAAAAAAAAATTCTATTTACATGCCAATATAAAAAAAAAGATAAATTTAAAAGGGTACTGGACTTTTAAGAAATGGTCCTTTAATTGGTACTTTGGTGTTAGTGTGTGGTGTAGTTACATACATTTGAATAGGTGTTAACCTATACCCCCTAAGTCATATACAGTGTTATAAACCAATTTTACTTCAATAAAAAATGATAACATGAAAAAGTGGGCAGACTATAATTACAATTTTCAAATTAGCTAGAAAGATTTAATTTAGACTTTTGCTCTGTGTATAATCATGTGCACTGCTGTTTGGAAGGAACACTTGCATTTACAATAGACAGTCCTGTGTTCATTCCAGGAATTTGTTCGTTCAACAATGAGAAGGTTCCAGGTTTTGGTTTTATTTTGGTGATAGGGAATCAACATTTACTATGGCAGACAAATTTCTTTCTCCCATCAGGATTTAATGAGGAGAGACAGATAGTACATCAATAAAGATTATTTCAGATGGTGATTAGTGCTATGAAGATAATAAAACTGTTATGGAGATCAAGGGACTAAGGGTAATCAGATAGCACTGAAAATATACCCAATGTTATACTGTGTATGATTGTGAATTACACCATCTTTATCTGGGTAAGTGTTTTTGATGTCTACTTGCACAGTAGCTTTGATCCAATGAGTGAGTAATCAGATGATAAAATTCGTATCAGTTATTTAAGAAATGTTTCATTTTTAACTGGGAGCAACAGTTTTAGTTTGTTTTTTTTATGAGCTCAGATCAGGGAAATAGTCCCATGGGTAATAATTCTAGTCTTTTTCTTATAGTTTAACTGCTGTGAACTTTTACAATTTGATATATTGTAGTGATTTCTAGAAAAGTTCTTTTCTGCTACTTAGTATCACCCTAATGGATATTACATTACTTATTGACTACTGAAGTGTTTGGTTCTATGTTTCATCTACTCAGAATTAATTCAGCAGGAGCTTCATCCAGATGTTTTGTTTATTTTTTCCTCAATTACAAGTATGAAATTTCAGAATTTATGAGACCACAGGTCAAGTGAAAGGTCACAGTTGAGAGGTCAAGTGAGAAGCAAAATTTGCAAAACTAAAGAAATGACAGGACAGTGCCAAATGAAAGGTCAAAAGTCAAGTGACAGGTTCTGTGCAGATGAAAGCAAACGGTGTGTTTGTTGAACATCTGAGCACACTGGAGCGTCTCAGTATTCATGCACACAAAGTCAAAAATTCTTAACTTTGAACGCTATAATTAATAATCACTTGTCACTTGTTATTATCCAAGTATACTTTTTTTTTAATCCACAGAGAAAATGGCCCCAACATTAAGTAAGAAAGTTATTTCATTCATGAATTATCCTTTGTTTTCTCTTTTCCTAAGAGAGCTCTTACACAGCATCCAAATTTGGGAAGTTTGGAATAATTTTATTTTAGTCAATATGGAAAATATACATGGCAGCTAATAGGAACATTAAAAGCTTACTTAAAATCAATCTGAGAATGGATTCCTTGTCCTATAGACTTTGGGTTGGTGTTCTCACATGGTTTTATTTCTCTACACAGTCACTCATTTCTCCACTCATTCATTTATTTAACAAATATTAATTGTAAGCACCAAGTCATCTGTGATTACTTCCCTGGAGATGTTCTAAGAGAAATTTTACTTGGGAGAGAAGTTTCTTCATGGAAAATGATGATGGGAGCAGCATTTCTGAGGTTCATATGCAGGCTCCAAGTCTCTTGATGGTACCCATTTTATTTCAAACAACATGGTTTCATCATAGGCTTTATGAAATGAGAAACTAATTTTTTCACTATTTGAAGGAATAAGAATGAAGGTATAAGTGATATCTGTTTACATGATTATGGTATACATATAACTAGTATATTAATTTATTTTTTCCTAGTAACTACTTTTCCTTTGCCCTGATAACAGAAACAAAGCCATTCTAATTTAGATATGTTGCAATTGCAATTAATCATGGACTATATATCATCTTATTTTTTAGCAATGGTGAGTACTGTTAATATGCCTGTGAGCTGAGTGTATGTGATGCATGTATGTGTGTGTGTGCATGTATATACACACTTGTGATGAACAATATATATAGTTTGTTGGGTTTAGATACATTTTGTCATTGATTTGTTTCATGAGTTATACAGTTTGCATTCTCCAAAAATTTAGAATTAAAGACAAATCTTTTTTCATGTTCTAGAAATAAACAGCAAAATTTTATTACAGCCTCACAAATGTATTGACTTGTTAAGGATCTCTAATTCTAAAAGAGAAATTTACCAAAAGAGAATTTGCTTTCTGTACAGCCCTTTGTTACCTGTTGATAGAGTATATTAGATGGCAGCTTATTTACAGGTAAAAACCTCATTGATGATAATAGACATTATTAGAAAGTGAGTAAGCATTTAGTTTCCACCAAACTATAAAATCAGGCTTTAAATCTTAGAAAAAGTACTATCATTGTCCAAAAGAAGTGTTTATTTTTCCAACTTTGCCTTTCATATCACTCTCATAAATTTTTTTTAATATAGACTTTGAAAAGTGAAGGGCAAGCCCTGAAGGGTGAAATATTGCAAACCAATTAAAAACAACTGAAGTTAGATTCTAAAATAGAGGAGTTTTCCAACTCATGAACAATATTTAGAGAGCTGGTTAATTTTAATTCCTTTGGGAACCATAAGTCTGAGCATTAATAGGCTTAGAGTGATAAAAACAGCCATATACTACACACATATAGATGGTATTGTCAAAAAAGAAGCAATTAGTGGCAAAGAGAGCAGAAGTATGTACACATATGGTGAGCAGGTTGAAATGTGAAATACTGCCAAGAATAAAAGTCAATGACAAAAAGGAGGTGGAAGCTAGGCTACTGTTTCAACTTACACAATGGCAAGTAAATGATTTGCACACAAATAGATTAAATTAGTGGTTGCAAATAATGAAAGGATTTTTGATATGTTTTTTAGAATTTTTTTAGCCAACCAATATTTTATAATACATGCTTTTCCTTCTTTTCTTTTTTCTTTTTTGCCAGTTTCCCTCTCTCCCTGTTTCCCAACCTCCCTCTGCCTTTTTCCTTTCTTTTGCTTTTCTTCATTTTACTTTCCTTTTTTTCTGCTCTAAATTGCTTTTATATCTTTATCATAAGTCTTCCTTCTTTCTCTTTCTATCATTTTCTCAGTGACATACTACCCAAATTGAGATTTTTTTAATTAAGCTTGCTTACCTTAAAGGGACTGAAGGATCTTAATGGAATGTTGATTTTTTTTCCATCCAAAAAAAGTCAGCAGAGAAAGGCCCAATGGCTCTTGACATCTTTCTCAATGATTATGGTCTGGATGGCATGGCACCTCTTTGTGGAGATGGTAATCTCACACCTCACACCCCTCTCTCTCCCAAAGAAGTCTCATCTTCTACTTGGAAGAAAATTCCACCATCAACACATTTCTCTAAGAAGTTGACCTGCAGGAAAACATTTACATTTCAGTTTTTAAAAGTTATACAGCTGTCACTATAAAATGTAACAGGCAAGTTGTAACCTTATCTTCTATGTTACAGAATTTGTGTCACTTTCAAGAGAAATAAGTGAATGTGAAAGGGAAATACATTTAAAAATCTGATAACCAGCAGCACATACTTGACTCTTCCAAAGTCAGGAAACTGGAGGGACACGTGCAGGTTCATTTCCAGCATGAAAACCGTGTTACTGTGACTAATTGAGGGGCAGAGTGCTCTTTACAATGGAAGGCACTGTAATATGGAATAAATAGGAATAATTTTTTCGTATTATTCTCCATCTTAGCCCTGTTTATTTTGGCTGTGCTTCCTTTCTGAGATGTCATCTTTCCCAAAACCCAATTGCTAAAAGCTGGTTTCACTGGCAGAGAAATAAAAAGACAGTCAAGTGAGGTTTCAAGAGCACTGCAATTAGTTCTGTGTGTATGGAACTGCTTATCTGCCCACAACTGGGTTTGAGGAAACTGCTTAGTATTTATTAGGAGTCGAATTTATATGAGAAAAAAACAGATGCTCAATTTTGCTACCTTTCCTTTTAAACTTTAATGTGCTGTAAAATACAAGGATCTGTACAATTAAGAGAAGGTGCTTTGCCCTTAACATGTGCCAAATGCCTCTCCCCCCCCTTTTCTGCAGATGCCCCACTGTGTCTGCAAGGCACTGAGCGAGCTGTCCCTCCCCAGATGAGGGTGCTCATATCTGTTCTTATACTTGAGCCGAAATGACCTGCAGAGTCATCGAATGTGATTTGGCATCATGTTCTGTGTTCTCTGGTGTCACTCCAGGATTGAGCGTTATATTGAGGATCCAGGTACTATAAAGAAGGTCTTTCAAAGGCAGCTCCAGGGTGCCCCGCAATAATTGAAATGGAGGAAAACTAGTATCAGGCGTCAGTATCTTTCCTTTGGATTGGAAAACAGGAAATGACTTGGCATTTCTCATCTTGCCTGGGAGACAGGCCCTGACTCCACAATTACAGAGCATAATCACTCCAGGGCAGTCCACGAGGAACCCCAACTGCTAGTTGAGGACCTGCCAGGAAAATGACCTGGGTGAACAGTCTGGAAGAGAACATGAGGTGACAAGAAACTGAGTTGCCATTTTCAAGTGAATGTACATGAAAGGATTGCTTAGAGAGGTAAAGGTTGTTAAAATCAGCTTGGCAAAAGACATAGTAGAGTTTATGCTGGAAAAAACTGGCAGCATACAGTGTTTGAATCAAATATTCATTGAAGCTTTGGATATTGTGGTAAAAAAAAAAAGTCTTTTCAAGAATTTTTCCTTGAAAAATTCTCATTTCCAAACCACACCACAAACATGGTTGGGAATGATGTATATACATATATGTTTTCAAATAATTGCTTGATTTTGTATAAAGTGGACCTATGGTCTTTTACACCCTTTGCGTCTCAATTTCTCCTGTAAACATATCATTCTCTATTGGTGCATCTGATGTTACTCTCCAAACTCACAGCTCACTGTGATTCTTATGCCAGTTTTCATACATGAGTTCTTTGAAGCTTTCCCCCTTTCTTAAAGATGAATCTTTCAGCTATTAAGTTGGCTCCTAACAAAAGCTTTTGTTGTGGGTTGCTTATATCATGCTTGGAAGGACAGCAAATAATAGGTTACAGTAGTAGAACTGGAAAATTTCTCAAGACATTATTCAAGCATCCAAGTCGTTTTTCAATTTTGTTAGAGAATGACCTCAAAATGGCAATTTTTGGTATGGTCTTTTTGAAAACCTACTAGGGTTTAGAATAACTCAAAAAGGTGAGTTCAAGAGAAAAATGAGAAATTTCCAGAACCTTGGGGCTGAATTTCTTCTCACATGACAGAGGAGAGAAGCCCTGCATCTCTTCTGGGCTACCACATTGCCCTGTCAGTGTGACTTCTGTGCCATCTCCTTGCACAACAAGGCCATCTATATTGGCCCCGGCCCATCTGAACTGGGGCAAGAATGACTTTAAAGTGGCATTATCCAGTTTCAAATGTCAAGTGCTGAAAAGATGTGGGCTGAGATGTTTAGAAGGAACAAGCCCCCTGCTGTTAAACTTTGAGATGCTATTCACACTGGACCAAGTTCAGAGGGTAAATAGTCATATTTACAGGCTATTTCATATAGCAGCCCGTAACAAACTACTGAAAATTTGCTCTGAGTAATAACATCCAAATAATAATTCCCCTGACTCTTGGGCCACCAGAGTGCATGTTTTACCTCCTGGTCGCCCCTTCCCTCACCTCATGTGCTACCACCACCCTGCTTCCTTTCCGCTCCTCAAAGATGTTCCTGTCCCAAGACACTTCTCCCAGGTTTTTGTGTGAAAGGTTCATTCTCATCCTTCAGGTCTTGGCTCAAATATCACTTCCTCAGTAGAGACTTCTGTGACCACAGCTGTCTAAGGTTTCCTCCTTCTGGTTCTCCTAATCTCATCATCCTGTTTGTTTTATTTCCTTCATAGCACTCACCATGGCCCATAAGTAGTTTGTTCATTTATTTATGTATTTCCTTATGGTGAATTTCTCCCCTCTTGCCCTCCCAAAATATAAGCCCCTGAAAGGCAGGGGATTTATGTGTCTTGTTTGCTTCTTCATCCTCAGTACTTAATCCGGTGATCAAGATAAGCAGGTGCTCAATAAATGTTTTTTTGGGGGACGAATAAAAAAGTGAATAAATGAAAGAATAAACAATGTGTCTACATTTCTGAAGGTATCTCTTTCATTTCTTCTGAGAAATAGACACAACAAAAAAGAAAAAATAGAAGAGGGTTACAAATATGAGAAATTTGAGAGATGTAGACTACAGATGCTATAACATCTAGAATTGTAAGATACATTTCAACCAAGGGTATTTTGTTACTGCTTTGTAGGAGAAATACTTCTCATGATGGAATGAAGAAAAAGGAGAGAGGGTATTTATAAATGTTGAATTAATAAAAGTGGACATTTAAAAGGCAAGTTAAAATCACCTATGTTATTGTAATACTAAGAAAAAAATTCATACTCGTAGTGGGTAAGATCACTGCAGATCCTTGTGGGGGCAGGAAGCAGGGGAGAGGAACAATTCTATTTGTGGAAGTAACTAGCTATCTTTGTTTTGAAAGTAAAAAAATGTCTGACCCATACAATTACCAAGAAAGAAAGAAAATTGAAGTAGATGCAAAACTAGAAGTTGACACAGACCAATAAGGTAAAATAAATCCACCTTTCTCTTTTCAGCAGAAACCTGAGGCAAACCCATTCACCCTTATTGCTGTGGGTTCTCTCAGCACAAGATTAAGCCCCCCAAAAGAGCTATTTGCATGAGCTGGGGTTCTCTCTAAACTGAATGTAGAACCTAATACTTAATCCATGCTCTTTAAACCTCTTTTGAACCAACTTTAAAAAAAGAGGAATAGGTAGTAATGAATTGGTATCTTAGTAGTTCATCCAAACTTAGGAAGATTGGCCTTGTCATAACATCACCCACAAAACTACATTTAATCTCATTTCCCAAAGAGAAGCTAAAAATTTTCTGTATAAAGGGCAGTCACTGACTCTTCGGTCATAAGGAAGGCAGTAACTATGAGAGGGAAAAATTGGTTGAGAAAGGGAGTTGCAAGACAGAAGTTTTTCTTTTTGGCACTAAAAGAGAAAAGGTAAAAGGGAAAGATAGTAGATTTAGGTGACTGACCTTGAGGGAAATGAAGTAACTATGTGAGTTAGTTGCTTCTAGGAAGCAGTAGCTGCCTCAAGACACCAGAGAAATTTTCTGTCAGAATGGAAGATAAAAATCAAAGAAAACCTTTGTGTATTCAAGTACACCTACAAAAGTCTGCCCAAAGCATCACCTTCTTGATGAAAATACTTTGGAATGGAGGAAGACAACTTAAAAATATAATTAAGTAGAATTCTTTTGTAGTTTTTAATCTTTTATTTGGTTTTCTCTTTGTTTAGTATTACAAATCAGCTTCACTTTACATAAATATTTTGAATCTCTTTAGATTATGCCATGAATAGAGCTCATAGATGAAAAATCCATCTGCTTCAAAAGTCGTCTCTTACTATTTGTGTAATTTATAAGTACTATGAGGCCTAATACAGATCTTCCAAGACAAGATTTCACAATCATGGTACTGTCTCCAGGTTCAGATTAGAGCAACAGCCTTCACTAAACTACTCACAGGCCCAGCTTTTAATAATGACCTGCAAGAGGGACCAGAAACTGTGGAGAATATTAGAATCAGAATTCAAATACAGAACCCAGACCCTCATCATCTCAGTGGTCATGTCCACCGTAAGGCCCCTCACTCTTGCATGGTCCTCACTCTTGATCTCCAATAGTCTTTTCAGCCTCTCTCTGCATTAAGGACTAAGTCTCTCTAGTTACTGGAATCTCTAGTCAGAAGGCTGAACAGTAGGTGCCACGGATGATTGGAGAACATAGTTTCTGGTCTTTGAAAGTCTTTGATTTCAGAGTTTTGGGGTTTTTTGCTTTTTTTTTTTTAAACTAAGATGCTATTGTGGCTACTTCAGGAAGTTCACTGACTTCCTCCACATGTCTGTTTGGGTGCCTACTAAGTATGTCACAGATGTGGGCAGTGCCTGGTAGCCAAACATGTTGTATTCCCAAGTGGCCTAAGGAAGCACTTCAGGACCCACATTAAGAGTAATGCTGCAAGTTTCTATCACAAATAGACTGTGATGGAGTCCCTCTGGAAGATTTTACTCCAAGTCAGCACACCAATGAGTATAAAGTCACATTGTAGTCAGATTGGAAATGCTGGAGCATTTGCAAGCCAGTGCAGTTAACACTCACCTATAGTTGAGTGTGAGAAGCTTGGATCATATAATCAGCATGCATTTTATCAAGTAATTTTGTGTTTTATTAAAAAAAAAACAAACATAAACATCGAGTAGCATCTTCACTGTGCCCAGTGTTCTCACATCCAGTGAGTCAAAGTATTAGTTCATGGCATGAGCTCAAAGCATAGCCCTTTGGCAACCTTAAAGGAGCATTTAGGTGAAGAGCATTAAAAACCTTACATTTAAAACTGCAGATTATTGTATCCTAACTTCAGGATAGCTGTCTAATGCTGTCCAAATTGGCAATAAAAACAAAATGAAGGAAAAAAGTTGAAACATTTTTAGATTCACCCCAAGTATGCAGTATTTCAGCCTGACAGTATTATTCTTTGGCTAGAGTGACTTATGTTGGAAAGGGAAATTTGTATGGGAATGCTTTTGAGGTTAATTGTAGTGTCATTAGTGTGAGGCTATAATCACATCTCTGAATTTCCTTCATAAATTTCTGTCCTATTTTTATCCTTTTTTATTTCTCATATACTACTTTCCTGAAAAAGTCTACTGTAGTCTCACAAAATAAAGCTTTTTTTTCTAAGCATCTTAAAAAACTGGTCTCTGCATGAATTACAGTTTGTAAGAACTTGCTAATCTGTGCTCTCCTATGTGCCCTGTTATCCCTTGCTCTTCCACCCCTTGCAGAATGAATGACTTCACAAGATCAGATTCAAGTGACAGCAGGTATTGCACTGAGGTCAGAAGAAAAAACGAGTCCTCTGCTAGTGTTTCCATTATGACTTCCCGCTGCAGTGTCACCCGAAATATGGCTAAACCACCATAGATAATTCTTTTTAAGAAAATCATCTGGTTAGCCAAATCTGTGGTAGATTTGCGGCACAGACTGCAACAGAGGAGGAACTCAGTGGAAACCACAGAAATTGCTCAGGAGTGCTGCAAGATTGTTCTGATCAGATTGCTTAGAGCCAATCTGACTGTCACGGTTCTCTGCGGTGACAGGAGAGCAGAAGCACCTGCAGGTCTCACATTCTCCAGCGTTCCCAGCATTGTCTGTTCCCTTGACCTTTGAATGCACGTGTCTCAATTGTTCTCAAGTTCTGGGAGAAAGACTCTCCAATGAGAAAACAATTGTTCCCATGGGGACACCACTCCAAAGGCACCCTTTGTTTGGGGCTTGCTTTCAGAGCCACAGAGCCCCAAATTTGGCAACATTGCCCCTCTGCTTCCTACACACCAATTCCCATTTTTGGGCACACACAAACCTACCTCATCATGAAATATCGTCATTTTTCTAATCTTGTTTCCTTTTCAGAACAAAGTTTGAGTCCCTGCTTTGCACAATTCTGTATCGATAGCAATGAGTTTTTCCACTGATGTCCCCTTCCCACATTCTTCCTGGGCAAAAAGTCTGGTTCCAACCTGACGGTGAGGGTTGACAAAGCTTTGATTGCTACTGGTGATCTTAAAAGTTCTCACCATTCAGTGTGCTCCCTATGCTCCAGGTTGGCATTCGATTCCATTCCCAACATCTCTGTCCCCAAAAAGCCAATTATGGTAATACTGATCACTGTTTATGGTCTGATTCAGGGAAGTTAAAAGCTGTACAGAATTTTAATTAGAAATATTTTCCCAATAAGACATTTGACAGATACCTAGAATTTATCCAATTCTTAGTAAAATAGGCAGTTTTATTAAAATAGGATAGTATCCAAGTTACAACAGCTAAGAGACAGGATTTTAAAAATAAGAATTACAAAGTTCCGAATTCATTTATGTGTTCTCTTTTTCTCCCAGCATGTATCTTACAATCGAATTATTATGAAGAGAACTTGCATTTTGTTCTTTTTGGGTCATAAGTTGTTTTTTTTTTTAAATTGGATTCTGGTGTGAAAACTGTTTGGGCCTCTTCCTCATACATACACTCTTGTTAAATGAGTACTATGCATACTCTTGACTGACTTCTTTCTTCCTTAGTCATCCATCACCATGGACTATTTCAGTAGCTAGGATAGTGAATTTGAATACTTAAAATATTCTTTTCCACAGAAGGCTGCTATGCCTGTTGATTTGCCGAAGGTCACATGTAATGAGACAGGAGATCCTTCAAACACAAGGGGCAAGGGTCCCCTTTTACACTCTGTGAATATCTTTACTCAAATCAAGTGACTTCAAAGACTGCCCAGTCCAGTGTCAAGTATACAGCAAAACAAAACATTTCTTTGGTAAATGGGGGATTGGACTGCTTGTAGTGTATTTCTGAAATATAGCACAAGTCAGTTAAATTCCTTGTAGTCAATTAGAACCTTATGCAAGATCTCATTATGTAAACCCCAGAGAACTACTCTGGTTTCTCATTCCATTACTGATCACGTATATACTGTATATACAAGCATCTACTGAGCAAGGGTATAATTGCTTGTATTCGATGTAGATCTCTAAAGGAGGAGGATGTAGTTTCAACCTGATCTCGCAGTGTTAGTTTTATGACCCTGGACAAGTTCACCTAAACCTTCTATTACATATTTTTTGGTGTGTATACAACAGGATAAATGACTGTTTCTCTTTGGTCTGTAGTAGATACTTAGTAAATATGAACTATACACAAAGAATCAGTTTGAAGAAAAGATGCATTTCTGAAGTTTAGGGAGTAAAATCTATGAAACTCAGAAAGTTTAAATAGTCTTTTATGTGTACTTATCACTAATGCTATATTAATCTGTTTGATAAATCTAGAAAAGGAACTACTCTGTTGATTACAGGCCCTGTGGAAAATCACACTTTGCTTCTGTCCCTTCTTTTTCATTTCGATAAGTTAGGCATAATTATTCCGTAAAAGGTGACGTGCCCATAATGTTCATTTCACTCTCCTTGTACTCATGTTGAAAAGAAGTGAAGAGAAAGCGTGGGAGGAACACACCTTGAAAAGAACACACCTTGAAAAGAAGACAATTGGCCATTGAGCAGTACATGATGAAGTGTGTGCTCGGAAATTATTTGTTAACTTAATGAATGCGTGAAAAGAGACAAAGGAAACTTACAAGTTACAATCTGAAGCACTTTGCCAATTTCCTTTCTGATACTTTTTGGAATCATCCCCATTATATGGGGTACCCTTGATACTGGGTCCTGTTTCTGAATTTGGTATTGTGCATTTGGACGTAGATACAATTAAGACCATCATATCTTGGTAAGTCTTTTCTCCCTTGTTTGCTTCAAAAGTACAAATGGTCTTTCCTCTCACATTGATTCACTTCAATCTATTTTGTCTTTATTGGTTTGGAGATGGTAAAGTCTGTGCTTTTTCCTAGAAGCGGTTCTAACATTAATTCTTAACATGCAGATTATGGGAGACTGGAAGTGAAATTCAAATATCTCCCCACATATCTAGCTACATTTTGATTCTTTCCCTTACACAAAAATTATGTTGTTGCGTGGCTCTAATGCTCACATTCATCTATTGATAATGAGCTAACTATTTTCTGTATAGAATTCCTTGTTGTCTCCTTCAAGTCAATAAATTCATTATGACTGGCAATGTCATCATTTATCTGAATACTGTGCTCATTAAACTTTACACACATATTTAACTATGAGAAAAATCTGACCAGCGTATTGAACAGACTTTGTGAACATTTTAAATAAAATTTGGTTTTGGAAAATACATACTTATATTTTGCCAAGAACTTGCCCCTTAATGTTTAATTTTGTGGCTTTCAGGGGAAATCTAATTTGTATCCTTCGTTTATGCTCAACTCAACAGATTGTGGCGCTGTTAGCCAAGTGCTGGATGGCCTTCTGGTCGGGGGTGGGGAGGGGTGGTTTCAAAGTTCTTGATCCTCTGTGGGCCCATTGCCTTACTTCTCAATCTCTATAGATCATAAGTGCTATAGGTCTTTAACTCAGTGCAGCTATCTTGAAATTGTCCCACGGTCAACAATGGGCCTTCCCAGTATGTGCCAGGGTTCCCTGTGTTCTTACTCTGTTTGTTCCAGTGAGGTTTGTTAGAGTAGATCTGAGTATGATGGCTAAGGCGTAGTGGGTTTCCACTGAAGTATGACTCAAGATAGCACTTTGTGCTTGTCTGTGCATGGGTGATAGTCACCTGTTAAATGAATTGGGCCTATGTTTTGAGAGCAAGAAAAACAACAACAACATGATTTTTTGCCCTCAAACCAGTCAAACACAGAAACAGCTCATGTGCAATTACATTGCTGAATGATCCCTGAGCTCAACCTGACTCCTTCTTGCCTTTCTCTGAGTTTCTACCCAGTTGTCCCTTATCCATGTGCTCCATACTGCTGGCCTCTGCTAGTCTAGGACAGATACTTAGGTGGCAGAATTGCTGGTGGTGAGGGATAGAAGGAAAGGTTGGTGTGGAGTGGGTGTTGATGAACTGCCATTTTTCATCTCCTTTAAGGTTATTCTCCCCCTTCACCCACTAAGCCACTCCCTACCATGTTTCTTTGTACAGATATACTGCCACATCGTGGATGAGAGCTCCAATGTCAATGTAAATCGTTTGGGTTTCCCTTTGTTTTGGTTAAGTTTGTGATACCCTGAGTTTGAGTAGTCCTGAACGTTAACTTTGTCTTTTTCTAAAAGGTGTATGTGTTTTGAAAAGAGAATAACTAGAAAGACTAGAAAGAATCCTGGGGAGTAATAGTGAAATAGAACATTCTAGGGATTCAGAAGAAAATTCTAGAGTTGCTAGTCTTCCTTATTTTGAAAAGAGTTCCTGGGCCTCTTGCCTGGCAGGAGTTGCGGACCCCTCAGCGTTTTCCCTCCCAAGCCCGGAAAACCTCTACTCATTCTCCTGCTGCCACACTCTCCATTTCAGCTGCTTTGCCTCGCATAGTCTCTACTGTGCTGCAGTTCCTACCTGAACTCACAGGGGTCATGACTAGTTGCTTGAAATTTGAAAGAGGTAGGGAGGCTACTGAGCTTTGATCAGTGGAGATGCAGTATCCGACTGCATCCAGAGAAAAGAAGTATTATCTGCTTGTCCAGATATGTGCAGACCGTTAACAAGCAGTTGAATACAATAGTATTGCTATTTCCAAAGACCCAGTACTTATTCATTATAACATCAAGTATAACTATGATGTACATGTGTCACTTTATTTCTAAAGAAAAACTACTTCTCATTTTCAAGCAATAAATATGTTGCTGACTTTATACAATCTATTAAAATTGTAATTGGAGTGATTTGATGCCCAAATCTCATATAAAAATATAGGACTTTAGTCATGAAATTTGCCAATAGGGAATCATTTACTCATATACTCATGCTTCTATCATAGAATCAGCTTACCATTTTATAGTTGGGGAAATTGAGACCCAAAATGGTGAAGTTATGTCTTTTCAGATTCCTTAGTATCCCCTGGCTTTGCATTTTTTAAAAAAAAATGTAAAAAATCTAATTGTTCTATGGAAGAAGGCACTGTTCATTCTTAATGGAATTTCTTCTTATTCAATTTTGTGGTGTCCACAATGAGATTATAAAAACAATAATTCGATTTAGAAATCTTTTCAGCTTCAGCAAGGTTACTTCATGGAGTTGTAGATAAATGACCAGAAGAAAACTTCACAAAATTAGCGTTTACACTTAATCTGGCAACGAGCTATAATTTGATTGGCAAAAAATTCATTTGGTGTACCTCTGGCCCTTTGCTGCTGGATAATGAAAATTTATATCTGCGTCTCAGACATCTGGGGAAGGCCTGACAGCTTTGGGGCCGAATGAAAGATGATGTCACACTGACCCCTGTCAGCATTTCCTCACAGACTGGTTACCCAAAACCCAACAGCGGTCACACTTTTTTTTTTTCTCCTGCCAGAGCCGACTCTCATTTTATTTTGGAAGGTTAATGACACTGTAAATCTAATAGGCCATTTTAGTGCCATCATGTGGATATTAAAAAATCATGTGACCAGTCAGGGCACCATATGTGGGGTTTGCTGTTGTCTAATGGCAGGAATAAGAAGCTGTAACAAGGCACTAAGGACAGCCAATGTTTGGAATTAATTTCAAAACCATACATATCTTTAAACTAATTTGGAGTCTCTGCTAATTATTTTTGCTTACCATTTCAATTAAGTTTACTTTAATAGGCTAGCTAGTATCAGGTAATGGTGGATCCCAAAAAATTCTTCGTTACTTATACATTTCACAGCAACTCATATTCTCTGGAACAACATTGATTCGTAGAACTTTCTGTGATGATGGAAATGCTCTCTATCTGGCCTATCCACATGTGACCATTGAATATTTGAAATATGACTATTGGACTGAGGAAATGAATTTCTAAAATTAGTTAATGTGCATTTAAACAGTGCATTTAAATAGTGTGCGTATAGCTTGAGGTTACCATTTCAGACAGCACAAGTATTGAGCAACTAGAAGGTAAGACCAGGGTTATCAGAAAATAGCAACAATAACAAAAACATCTCACTCAGATGTTAGTCTGTTCTCACTAATAGCGGGTTAATTGGTGACAGAGAAGAAATCTGATTTATTTTTGTATTCCTCACAATATCTTTACACAGTCAGAATATATAGAAAAAAAGGAATGGATAATTGAAACAATGTAATGAATACACGAGTAATAAATAAAGTTTCATCAATAATTTCCTTTATTTTTTCAAAAAAAATTTTTTTTTGAGACTAGTTCTTGCTATTTTTGCCCATGGAACCACACGTTGCCCGGGTTATCACAGACTCAAGCAATCTCCAGCCTCAGCTTCCCAGGTAGCTGGGATTACAGGTGCACGCCACCACACCCAGCTATTTTTTTGAGACTAGGTCTTGCTATGTTGCCCCAGGTAGGTTTCAATTCCCAGTCTCAGCCTTGCTCCATAGGCTGCGATTAAAGGCACGTGCCATCATGCCTGGCCCTCATTGATAAATTCTGTTACCACTTCCTGCTCTCCTGTCCCCAGAAAGACAGATTAGGCACCAATAATAAATTTCAAAAGTCAGTCAGTTAGATCAACCCATTTAAACCAGAATTAGTAACTTCCAGGAACTTCACCCCCACTCTTCCTGAAACATCACTTTCAGTCCCAGAAATTGTGCTTTTGGGCAAGTAGAGCAGTACCTTCCTGCTCCTCCCCAAATAAAATAGCCAAGGGCAATAAATGGACATTGTGAGCATAATTCAGATTCTTGCACAGAACAAACTCGGGAAGGAAGAAACAATTCTCTTTGGATCCTGGGATCATCAGATTGTTTAGCACGAACAAAGTATGTAAAGAGATTGGAATAATTTGTGAATGGATTCCAAAATGTTTTTTACCAAAATATTTTAAATGTAACTATGCTTGCTCATTATCTAGCACTACACTCATAGAATGGTGTTGCAGAAGTTGTGAATAACTTGCTCCAAATTATGCAAAAAAAACAACAACAACAAAAAAAAAAAAAACAAAAGTGAGTTTTGAATCCAAAAACTTAAATCTAGAACTTATACCATCAAGCTTTATTCTGTTCTCTGTCTGAATCTTTGAACTCATTGATTTGTTATTCATTCAGAGACATTTTTTTGAGCTCCAACTATGGACCAAATATTATTTTAGTTCCAAATGCTCTAGGATTTGAAAAATGTACTATTAGACAAGAAGTGCACCAGTCAATAAAAATTCCTGTCCTCTTGGACATTTCCTTCTACTGATGAGAACAGATAATAAGCAACTTAAGAATAAAATATGCTCATTATATACAAATAATTGATAAGAAGAAAAATAGAACAAAGAAGAGGAATATAAGTTGCCAGTAGGTGCAGGCCAGCAGAAATCTAGGAGGATCTCACCTTGAAGGTGATATTTGAGAAAAGAAGCAAGTGAGTTTTATTTTATAATTATATCTTATTTTCTATTTTTTTCCTTGCCATAGAAAACCTAGTTATAAAGTTACCTAATAATCTGGGAGTGGTTTTAATATTTTTACAAGAACTGATCTAAATTGACAATCATTTGGAGTCCGGACAATGGAAAACTCAGCTCTGTCACTTTCTTTTCAAGTAGCGTCTTTGGTACTGTGACACTTTAGGGATTGCTTTTGCAGCATGGTGAGAATAATCTCCGAAATTTTATAGTTGCTGCGAAAAGGTAAAAGCAGTGATCCTAGGCGCCTATAGTCCTTCAAGTAGCTTATGCCCAAGAGCTTGACATAGTTCATGACAAGGAGAAAAGCACGCACACGTGTGTGGGACTGGACATGGTGTGGGAAGAATAAGCGTGTTTACTGCTGAGTTTGCACGTCTACCCGGTCACCCACCCAAACCCATTGTCATAATGAATTTAACTGGAATACAATACAACTTTCTCTGCCAAAATAAAAATTTTGTAAAAATAACTAAAGCAAAAATTTGAATTCCCAGAATAGATTTGAGTACAAAGGCAGCAGGCTTTTTGCCTACATGGTACGGAATAATGAAGAAATAGAAATTCAGAGTGATACAGACCTCATTCTGTAGTGTTTGAGCACAGACCAGGAAGTTTTCCGAACCTGACCTGACACCTCCCTGGTTTGAAAGTTAGTGTGACTACAGGTTATGGACTTTGTCTAGGAGATGCTCTGCCTCCCCCTGCCATCCCCCTGGTGGGTGCATAGCACCCCTTGGGCGGTGAACAATCCTCCTTCCAGTCAAAGAGAAGTGTCCTTCAGTGATCCCTGGCATCACTTCCTGTTTTTCCTTATAAACTTCCCACCCAGGTTGTGGCACTGTTGGGATAATTGCCTAAAGGAACTTTCCATGACACTGGCAAGTTGGGGAGATTTTCAGGACATGAATACACCTGATCTCAGTGTCCCCTGTTCAGATTTAAAGATCCTACTATGAATTAGATGGCTGCCTGGCTCTTAGAAGCACGTTTGGTGAAAGTTTTAACTTTTTTACCAAAATTATATAATTTTTAAATGTCACAATCCATAGCACAATTTTGACAGACTGCATAATTTTCACTCTTTAGAACTCATCCATTTCCTAAACATTTTCTAAACCATTATTTTTAAAGTACACTCCTCACCTTCTCTTTTCTTCATAACAGAAGCAGGTCATTTTCTCTTCCAGATCTAGGATCTACTAGTTATATTGCTAAAATTTTTGCTTGACATGATCTCTGATGATCAAATTAGTATTACCATCAACATCATTTTCGATATACTATTACTCAAATCATTTAAATATGCAATAAAATCATTGTCAGTGCCTGGGTCAGTCTGCAAAAACCTACTATGTTTGTTGAGGAGTGAAGTAAATTACTCTGTGTTGGCAGTTTTATGACTTTTGACCTATAGACAGTTATTTTGCTTGAAGAATTTCATATAAGCAGTGGTGGGATTAAATTATTTTTGAAGCATGTACAAACATGTTAAAGATTTTTCTAGTTAATCTCTCTGAATTTGAGCAATACTGTTTTAAATATAAAGTTCTAATATAGTACAAATTCCAAATGTGAACTTTTTCTCAATCTTTACCTTTTCGTTTTTGTACTTTCTTGCCACCAGAAAAAATTTTTAACAAAACTTAGAGAAAGACCCCGGGAAAATAAATACAAATTAACTTCAGTTCAAGTGTGTAGGTGACAGGTGCAGAGTCTGATCGTGGTGATTAAATCAAGGCAAGCGAGTCACAGAGCCAGAACTTTCTCATATCAAATTCACATTGTTTTGTTGGATATGGTCTTCCAAGTCTTCGGTCTTCCAGGTCTTTGGTGGCTGTTGTCCACATTGTCAAAAATCCATTCTCACGTTATCTAGCTTGTCAGGGATTCTGGGTCAACCTATGGGGAAGTGAAACTCTACCAGTTTTTTCTGCATGGCACCATGCTTGTCTTTTTGAGTGCCCGTTAGCAACAATTCTGACTTACGGTGGAGTTTTTTTTACATTATGGGGCAGTATTTTTATTCTGCTTTAGGTAGTCCATGTAGCTGAGGGGATATTGAAATGGCTTGTGAGAGAAGATTTGCTTAAATAAGTACTGCATTTATTTCTTCAGTTCAGAAATAGCTAAGAGTTAATTGCAGGAAGCTGGAGGGAAAGCACACCATGTTTCAACTATTGCTCTTAACACACACCTACAACCAAGTGCTCTAGAAATGATGCAACTGATTTCTATTTAAGGTTGGTAGGATACCAAAAGGTGAATTTTACTTTCCAAAGAAAATCATCTGAGTAAGTTTTCCCTACCCGTTAACTCTGAATCAGTAAAAGATGATGGCTCTGATTTTGGCTGAAACAGTAACTTCCTTGGGGAAAGATCATTTAAATGGTGGTCATTTTGACATCAAACAATGGCAAGTGAATATTACTTTCTTCATCCTACTTTGAAAAGAAAGATTTGGAACTTAGGATAAAGATAGTCAGCAAACTCTCCTTTGTGCAACAAACATGAGGTGGAAACACTGTTGACTTGACTCTTAGTTGGAGGCCAGAAAAATTAAGGTTGACACTAAAATAACTTTGGCTTATAAACGACTCACGGAAAATGCTAAATAATGAAAAAATATGTCTTTAGGTCGAACATTTTCTGGGTAGTTAGAAAATATGGAGCATAAATCATATCAAACTATTACTGGCGTTAGGCCTTCAGGATGCATTTGTTTGAAATCAAGGGCCAAATTGCCTGGAAGAGCAAAAACTGTGAGATGCCAGCCGAGGCGGAATGCCAGCCTTGGAATTGACATGCCGTTGCTGCAAGATCCATATGCACGACCTCAGTTTGCCTTCAAAGTGGATCCCTTGAATTGATTTTGTAAATTAACAATATTAGCCTTCTGTAGGATAGAAAATACATTAGTCACACTGCGCTTACTTTACCCAGTAAGAAAATCTATTGTTCTTTTGCAATAAAATGGTCCAGGGGATGAGGATGGTGAATTTTGCCACACCAGGTAAAAGGAATCACATTCAGTTTTCAGGCAGGTTGAATGAGGAATTTTAATAACTAGAGTAAAAAGCAATGAGCATAACTTCTTCACTGAACAACTCTTAAAAGGAAACTGAACCAGCTCCTGTTTTTACAAGTGTCTGTAACTATCCTTGAATAGGTGCCAAGCATCAATTGTTCCGAGTGAGTAAGGACATAGGATATGGCAAAAACTCACAGCAATTTATTACCAGAATGTTTTAAAAGAAATGGAGGATTTCAGTAAAGGAGAGTTTCCATGGATTCATGTTTAAATTCACCATAAGTGATTAATCTTTGTGTTCTATTTTTTGTCCAAGGTCAGTTTTACACACCATGTAAAATCACTTCTTTAGAAGAAAGTCTTCCTTTTTCAGAAAAGGAAAGAAGGGGGGTGGGGGAAAAGACAACAGATCTCTCTGAAAATACCTCATAAGACTCTTTTCTCATTAGTTTTTTGTTCTTTATTTATGGAAGAGTTTAATTCAAAGCATATTTTATAAGGAAAAACTAAATACGATGGAAAATAATGTGAATTTAAATGAACATAGCTACTTTCAGTAAATGATACTAACTTTCTAAAAACTACCCATTTGTTTTCAAACGTCTATAAGAGAAACCTGGCTGTAAGATTTTCTGAATTTTCACATCTTTTTGCAGAAGGGATTCTACCTAGGTTTAAAAATGCATTATATTTATTTTATTTATTAAGTATTTTTTCTCTTGTAAACTTTTGAACTTTTTTATCTTAACAACAGAAAATCATACTAGAAAATAGAAATGATTTTGTTTGCACTTCTAATTAAGGAAATTATATTTATCAATAAATTCAGGTAAAGGTAAACATGTTTAAAAATCACTGACTACAACACCTCTTAAAATTAATTTTGAAATACTTACCTCATAGGATTTATTAGTCTTGGGATAATCTATGACTTGAAATATAAGTTAGAGAGATCTAAAACTGAGAAAACAAGAGCCCCTTCCCCTTCATTGAGATGTGACCAACACCTTAAAGTTATACCTGAAAAAAGATTTTAGTTTGTTTTTAATCAAGGTGTTTCCCAGCATTCATATCTTTTTTAATTTAAGCATAAGTGTGCTCCAGAACTCTGTTCTTCCTGCTTGCAAACATCAGTGTGTTCCTTCAAATATCCTTTCCACTACTTACTATTAAAGATCTAATCATACGTTAAATTAAGTCTGACAGACATACACACTGGGCATCCCCCTGTGTAGAAGTTTAGGTTTTGGCTAGTGGGACTATAAACTGAGTAAATTATGTTTAATCCCACTGACGTCCATACATGCTACCTCTTTCTTTAAAAAAACAAAACAAAACAAAAAAAACACATTAACTTTTAAAAAGAAAACCATACTGGGGAACAAATTCAGCTGCACTGCCTGCCTCCAACCAAAGTGCTTTAGCTATTGAAAAATGGAGTAGAATATACCTTCAAAACTGCTTTGAGATCGTTAGATGAATGGTGTCATATAGATGTGTATTATTGCTAATTCTTTGTTCTCAATGACTGGTTTTCAAGGACACTAAAATCCATGTAGCCCCTAAAAAAGATAAATAAGGGCAAGTCACTTTTCTTCCTCCAGTCACATACTAAAGAAATTTTTTCAGATAATATATAGCCCTTTAGTCATGGAAACAGGAAGTGTTTACTGCTGAAGTTGGGGGTCTTAGTTGGTAAAATAAACGGAAACTTCTGGTTCAGTTTTAGGACCCTCTTTCAAATAAAAGCTTCATTTTCTCCAAGAAAGTAGATGGATTTAATCTTGTATTATTGGCAAAATATTCAGAAAATTGGGGCAGTGTTTTAAAGAATATGAAAACCGATGGTTCTCTCCCTTTTTTGCTGCAAAGGGTATTTTATTAAAAAAAAAAAAAAACAAAAACCGAAACTAAAATCAACAAAAGTTCTAAGGTATTTCCTCCTTTGATAATCTTTAAAACTGGTTCAAATTCACCAGTTTGCAATTACTGAGTATATCCCTATTTGAAAATGAACCCCTGCATTACACTATCAATAGGGTGAAGGTTGAAAATATGGGGGTGGGGGGTTGGGGGGATGGGAATAGATAAAAAGATGTTTATTTTCTGTGGCACCAACTTTATTTGAAAAGAGTAAAGACAATTTTTGAATAGCTAAAATAGAAAATTTAACTAAGCTCCCAGACAGTTCTTTCTAATGTTCCATTTTGGGTTTTGATATTCAAAGTACTTAAGGGTTTGAAACTAAACTACCTTTGCTTTTCAAAGGCATCCTTTTTACTTCAAGAGTTCCATATGGAGAAACCAAAGTTTGGGTTATCTGTTAAACCTCCAGATGGAGATGTCAAGTAGACAAGGGGATATAAATGTCAGGAGCACAAAAGGGGCATCTAGGCTGGAAATAAATGTGGGGCTCAGAAGCCGATCTAGCCATGACAGTTTTAGTACTGATGAGGCATCCCGAGGACAGAGTGCAGAGAAGGAAAGCCTACCGCTCAGCTCCAGGATGCTACATCCAGGGAAGGAGCCATAGAGAGTGTGGTCTAGAAGCTCTTCGTGACATAAGAGAAAAATCAGGAATGGTTGTGTCATGGAAGTTCAAGAAAGATTGTATCTTAATTAATGGTTAGTGGTTAGTGGTGTTGGTGAAGAATCCGAGACGGAATAAGGATGGTGGGTGGATGGCCTTAGTAAGAGCTTAGAAGCCTGGAGAAGACCTCTCCTTTCCTTTTAGCCTGAGACAGTAGATAAGAAGCAGATAAGCTATCCAATAGTTGAGATGTTTCCTATGTAGAAGGCTGATTTTGTTTGTCTATTTCTCAGCTTTGTTTTTTGCTAATACATGTAATTAAGAGTTTATGCCCCAAACCCCAAGTGGTAATATGAATGTATAAAAATAGATCTCAAGAGAGAAATAGCTCATACAATCCTGAGAGGACAATAAAATGCTACTTCCACTGAGAAATAGCCTAAAAGTAATCCTTAAATGTTTATCTGAGAAAAATTAAAACAAGTCCATACAAAGACATACCCACACATATTCACTGTGCTGATAATCATAATATCAGGAAACCAGAAACCACCCCACTATTCATTGGTAATTGAACGAATAAACAAATTTGATGTTTTCTACACTGAAATACTAGTCAGCAGTAAAAGGAATGAGCTAAGGAAATATCAATATATGATAGGATAGCGAGTGGGGAATGAATTTTTTTAGACTTTGTGCTTCGTGAAAGAAATTGACACAAAAGAATCTGATTATATCGCTGTCAAAATTTACAACAGGAAAACTAGCTTTACTGTTCAGTTCAGAGAAACGAATCTACCTGCTCGATAATTGCTTAGGGTGGGAGATGCGAAGCGGCTCATGATTGAAAAGGTACAAAAGAGAGCTCTGGGGAGCAGCAACAATTTTTTCCGTATCGCAGTCAAAGTCGTGGGAGACTTCCGGATAGTTGGGGGACAGGGGAAAAAACAAATAAGCAAACAAAAGAAACAAAGTCATGGCCACATGGCTATATATAGTTAGTCATTTAAGATTAGGGATTTCTCAATGTATTTGGGAGGGGACCACACTGACTGTCCTGATGAGTTTCTGTAGTTCCTAGATCATCTTCCTAGTCATATATCCTACATTGTCAGGATATTCTCCTCATTGATTCCACTGTGAACACCTTTAGCTATCTCCTGTCAAGATATCACTACATTATTGCTATTTATTGTTTAGTGAATAGATTATTTTCCATAGAATTATTAAGCAATGAATGACTTTGTATCTTTAAAATGATCTCATCTTACTCTTTTGTTTATGACATATTGGATATGATTACAAAATAATGTAAGTTTCACATATGCATCATTGGAAGTTGACATGTGTACATACTACATAATGCTTACCACTAAAATTGTATCATTTGCAACTCAAATTGACTTTTTATATAAAGAATAGAGGCCATTATGAGATTTTGTTCTATAGATAGGTAACTACATTGAGGACATTTTATACAAGCTGCAACACTAATTGCAGTAAATATACCCAAATCACCCAAATTATATTCATTTCAAGGCCTATTAGGTGGTGTCTAGCAGCAGTTCCTAGTAATTATTTATGTTCTTTTGGAACTTTTATCTATTTCAGTTTGAATTAGAAATTCAATTCTAATTCAAGTTCTAAATTTCACTTTGAAATTATCTATTTCTATTTCTACAAAGTATGCATCTTCTTGTCTTCTCTTGTCATCCCCTCCATTTTTATTGTGAATATGTTGCAGTTTTATACAAGATGAGACTTAGTCTTGAGTACTTATTGCTGAAGTATTAATACTTTATAAATAAAATCATACGTTCCTTTTTTGAATCAGTAATCTGCAACATTTTCAGAGAATGCATTATTGTAGAAAAAGGGAGGAATTTTGGTACAGAATTAGTCTTGAACCTCAGATTTGCTACCATCCAGCCATGTGAGCTTGGGACAAGTTCCTTATACTCACTGAGTTTTAATTTCCTTATCTGCAAAGAGGTAAAGTAATAATAATCTTAATATATTGTTATAAGCTTTAAAGATAACGGGTAAACTTTCTTGTTCATTGTCTGACTTACTATAGCAGCTTTTGTGTGAGAGCTGAAATTCTATACATTACTTCGGTTATAATGCATGTTGTCAGCATGGTGGGGGGGGGGTGTGGCAGAATGAAAGCTGCTTCTGAATTTCCAAAGAAGTGTATGTCTGGTTAAAAAAAATCTCCAAGTTCTAAACTTTTCAATAACAAGGCAATATTTGATGGTTCCTAACTGAAAACATAAATAATTAGGCATTGACAGTCTTTCATGGAGTTTATGATTTTTGAGCTTTTAAAATAGAATACCAAGAAAATCATCAATATCATCAAAACTAGTTCATATTCTCTTGTTCTTCAAAAGTGATATATCTATTTACCGACACATATAATATAAGCAAACATGCATGTGCACAATATGGATATACATATATATACAAACATATGTTTATGTACATATGCACATTCATATATACACATATATGTGAGTGTGTGAGGTTTTTTTTTAATCCTTCAGCAAATGAACTCTTGAGATCTTGTGCAACCAAGTCTCTGAAAGCTAATAAAAGACTCTATTATCCTGTAAATATTTTGTATAGTCTTCTTAAGATCCACATTTTTAAAAGTACTTTCCTCTATGAGCAATTGCTGCTCCACTGATTTTACCAGGCATTAATTATAGTTTATTCTCTGCTTAAGCTCAAATCTTGCAGTAAATGTGACTTCCGTCCTCTGTGTATCCTGATGGGATATTCTGAGATAGTCTCTTCTTCCTGAGGATGTGGAACTTTCCAGGAAACATTGAGAACTATTCTTAACCTGGAACTTCTATACATATTGTGTCATCCTTCAGAGATAGGCACCTTTCCCCGCAACCCGAGCAGTCATTTATATATTCACCGTTTATGATCTAGCTATTTTAGGCAGATGTCTCTTCCCCAATGATGAAAGCACATTATATGAACTGAGTAGCTACGGATAATGTTGTAACTCCTTTGTTTAGCAAAAAGGTCATAATATTTCAACATCTTTTCATTCTTTACCCTTTATCATCATTTTATTTAAAAACTTTAAACCTGCTTTTAAAGGATTTTTTAATTATCAGTCAGTTTCAGAGCCCAAAATAAGTTTAATGTTTCCTTGAGAATATTCTAAAATCCTCAGTTACTTTCAGGATCCTGTTTGTTAACCCTGGCTACTCACTAGAATTATGTAGTAATCTGTTTCTTAAAATATTATGCCAGAGTCTCACACAAATTTTGATTTAATAAATATCAGATAGGACCCAGGATTAGTAATTTAAGTACTCTGCTGGTGATTCTTAACTGAAGCTAAAGTTTGCAAACTATTGTTCTAGATGTGAAGTGTTTTTGCAAGTTTTAAAATACCACACCCTTTGGAATAACAGAATTTTTTTGTACCTCCAAAATTTCACTGAAGCCTAGAACTAGGCACTCTTTAAATCAGGTGGCAAGAGGTAACAAAACCATCGTTGTTGATGACCTTGATTTTTAGAATTTCCCATTTATTTTTCACTTGGGGATCATTTTTCTCTCAACAGAGAACCAACCAAGTCAGGGAGTGTGCTGGAGGATAATATGCTGATGATTCAGGGAAAGAAATGTGTATCATTTGGTTTTACTTTCATCTCAACTCTCACACAAACAGTCTTGTATTTCCGGGCATGTAGTCTCTGAACAGGAGTCCCAAACGCAAGTGCATCAGTGTGCAGGAAGGTAGCATGGTGGATATGTGACAGGGACAGTCACACACTGCCACAGAGAAGGACTTGCTCTCTTCTAAAGGGATGTCTCGGCCACAGCCAGTTGTTTCTGTTGGAAAATGCAAGTTAAAATGCTGCCAAAATTTCCACTTTTTCAAACAATGGAAATTCTTCCTTGTGGGTGAAATTTTCCAATTCCTTATTGACATGTAATGTTAACTTTTTAATATCTTATTCAACCAGATTGCAACGTTTGGGTTAAATGATTTCTAAATTCTTTCCATTCAAATGTATTACTATTCTAAGTGATCTAATTTGAACAAGATACAAAAATACTCCCTGATGATGGGACGTTTCAGTTGGAATTTGTGCTTATGTTAACTTTCCCAAAGCTTCCCATCTCCCCCCTTATTCTGCTGATCCTGGTAGCTTACCCTTTCTATTCTGACCCATCCTAGAGCTGACATCTCAAGAATTTATGCAACTATAGCTAATAAACTGTATTTACAATATATAGAGGATCCTGGTGTTATGTCAGAGGAAAACCTTGTCTTAACTTTTCAGAAGGGAATGGAATGTACAGTACAGTGTGGCCTATAAATCATTTTCAAATTAGTATTCTGTACATCTGGAGAAGAGTACCGTCTACTCATGCATAAATTGCCTATGAACACATTTCAAAAACCTATGCTTAATCTTAGCAATGAACATTTCAAAAAGTAAATTAATATCTTCAAGGGGAAGAAATACAGTATATTAAACAGGAACCCACTAGAAACTCGATAGTTAAGAGTCTGTCAGCATTTCCATTATAAACCCTGTTTTTGAGGGGTTTATAACTCACTTATAAAAATTCATCATCGGCTGGGACTTGGCACGTAGGTCTCAGTCCGGCAGCTTGACGTGATATTAGGTCTGAAGGACCTCAGATTCTTGTCAACGGGATACTATTTTAAAGCTCCAAGATGAGGTCTAAATAAAGAGAAAGAGTGATTTAAACCCCTAGAATGCAGGAACTGCAGACGAAAACTAAAATAAGTGCTCGAGGATCAGCAGGTTGGGCTGGCTTCCACAGCCCCACGCCCTTGTCTGCTCTGAAACGCACATCTTGCACTGCGGAGGGCGGAGTTGGCTTCATTTTCTTTGCCTGGGTCATACTCAATATAACTTTAAATTCTCCTTTGCTGGCTTAATATATTGTCCGTGGAGGTTATAGGTTTAGATGAAAGTTTATAGATGAGGCTAATTAACACTGAACTTGTAACTCTCCCCCTTCCCGTTTGCAACAAGATTCCTTGGAAGTAAGAATCGAATATAAAAATGTCTCAGGTGATTGTAAATTTCTTGTGTAGATAACTGTGTGATATGTTGCATGTTTAAATTAGCACAATATGTATTCATTTTAAATATTGGTCTTTAAGGAAGTCATGCAATAAATCTGAATACTCTTTTGCATTACTGTTTACATTAGGCCTACTATAGATTAAGAGAGGCAGTTGCCTTGTAAATTTGCTTGCAAAGTAGGCAGGGACATATAAATAATTCTGCTTCCATTTATACAAAACAATGATGATAAACTGTTGGGATCTAGGATGATTGTGCAGAGCATGGCTGAATCACAGAGCAGGCCTGTGAGTAACTGACACACAGCTGACAACTGTGACCATTGTTTAGACCAGGAAACAAATGAAAGAATGACACAGGACAAAATTCTATAAATGTAGCTCCGGCAAGATGTAGTTCCTTTCCAGCTGTAAAGTTTCTAAAGAGTTACCAACACTACTTAAAAACATAAAAACACAATTGTTTGGCTTAGTAATGGTAGCAATTTGTCTGTGCGGATGTTAAGTATGTTGTGGTAACCTTCTTGGGGAAAAACCCTATGGATGGACTTGGTTGTGGTTTGGGGTTCCCACCTTCTCCCAGTAGTAGTTTTTGGGCTGTGGCATGAACTGCCCTTTGAACAATTTGATAGCTCAACCGAATTTCAGCTAGGAATGTTAAAACATAATGGCTGAAGATTAAGAATAAATTTACACCTAGGCCATATAATCCCAAGGCCAAGAACAACCATTCCCCTTAACATTCCCATCATCTATTCAGAAGTGCAAATATTCACATGGAAATGAGGTTGGTTAAAATATTTAGCTTATATTGGAAAACATATCTGCTAAGCAGTTGAGAAATGTATTCATTTCAGTCTTTCCATTTGACAAGGTTCATTCTCCCAAGTAAAATACTAAGAATGCAATGACAGCAACTGAAGCCGTTCCATTTCCTCTCCTGACTTTAATCTCTCCCTAGGAAAATATTTCTTGAAATGCTATAATGTGTGTGTATTGACACTCTTACTTAGATTTTTCAATAGGTTTCTTCTATTTAGTCTCCAAGTCTAGTAAAATTCTTTTAATGGTTTATTTAAGTGTTTATTATATTCATGATTAATAGTGATTATTAGAATCATGCCATGCTTTTCAGTTTACCAAGTGTGTTCCTGTGCATTATTGTATCGTTTCATCATGGCCATCTTTCTAAGAACTTTGAGAATTGAGTTGTTATTATGTTGTTATTTTTATAGGAATTTTTTAAATGATGAAAAGAAGTTCAGTGAGGTTAAGTGATTTGTCAGTTAACTAGTTGTCACTAGATGTTTATACATCTAGTAAGTGTCAAATCCAGATTCCAGTCCAGCTATCTAAACTCTAATTGCCATGTTCTTTTCACTGTGAATTCCATACGACATTTTTTTTAAAGCACCACATTTAGCACAGGAAGGACCATAGAAAATGTGCATAAATTGATTGATATAATGCACATCAAGGATTCTTGTTATTCAGTTCGTCTCTGCTGTTTTCTGTTTGGTAACATGGATCGTGTAAGCCACAGACAGCTCTGAAATTTGGTTTTAATCAATTGCACCAACAAGGTTCATGGACTCACCTGGACCATGAGTATTTTTAATATAACATGAAAATGCCTAGTAAGATAATCAGAAGGTGGAGAGAGAGAAGAATTGGTGAGAAGTGACAGGATAATGACTGGATATTTTTGTTTGTTTGTTTTATGGGTTCTTAAAAAATTTTTGGGTTCTTTTAGAGTCTTATTTAAAGTTTCTTATAAATCACATTTCAAGAAGATATGCCCAATACATCCATCTGCTTCTCTGGTAGAACTAATTTACATGACCAGAAAGTTGGGTCTGATCATTAACTAAAGTTTTACTAGTGGCAAGATATTTTACTAGGTGCTCTTAATACTGGAAGAGCTTTGGGAAGCCAGGGTGAGGGAGCTTGGTTGGGAAGCCTGGAAACTGAAGTAGTTTGTTATATACTTCTTGTGAATTGCTACATGCCCACACCACACCTGCTTGTTTAGGTAGATCTGTGACACAGAAAGGGTCACCCCATTAAAAGGGTAAAGACCAGCCTGCCTATCTAATGGAAGCCTACATTATATAACTGCATTGGATGCTGGAATCTTGGTGTAAAAACTTTAAACTCTAGAAATTAATGTAGCATTTATTCAGGTCTTTGATTTAGAAAGAAATTTCTGGCCAACTCTAGAAAGAAAAACATTCTATGGTAAAATAAAACACTAATGACTCAAGAATGCTATATGATACCTAATTTGATGATTGCCACCCCAAATAATTTTCACCAGTTATAAATCAATTACTAGATATAGTTATAACTATGTTAATAGCACTGATTTACTTTTCCAAATCCAAATACATGATGAGGAAATGTTCTGACTCTAAATGGTTTTAATTAAAATACCCACATTTTTATTTTAAGGTGGTAAGGAAGTATATATTTTGTCTTCACTTTTTGTTTTTTATGCACGTGGTTTTCAAGTTAAAGGGAAGTAATGATTATAGTAAATTACAGGAGTCAGGCAGTGGGGTAATTAACAGGTAATTATCAATAAACAATTTAACCACAAAAACTTGGATCCCACCTACCACTGTCAACAATAAAAACTTAGTAACTCCACATGCCATTGGAAACAGAGTCTACAGGGAGCCCCAGAGAGGACTGCTAATATAAATAAACAATTCTTTCTTGGGAGAATACACAAAGGCCAGGCTGTGAGTGACCACATAGAAGAAGGAAAGAAAAATCCAGTAGACAAGAAAAATATTAGGAAACCAAACATTTGGTTTCAGATTTAGGAGAAAAATATGAACATGCTTGATACTGAAGCCAGAAAAATTATCTATGAATGTGTTTCTCATCCCATACATAAATTTTATGTTTCTTTAAGCATAGCTAGAAATGTAAAATCATTTAGCCAAGCTGGCATTTGACACAAAGAAAAGTGGACCTTATCCAGATTTAAATACAGTCAGCGTACTTTATAAATTGAATAATTGGTGAATAATCCACCATAAAATATATTTACTATGGAAATCTATAACTAGATTTTGAAAGCATGTCTCAACTTTATGCAAACGTTGATTGAAAACTCTTCCCTCTTAAAATTAGATCAGGTTTCTATCTCTACATTTTAAGGGGTTAAAGCGCTTCTAATTCACTTGTGAAAAAGGAAGCCATTTAATTTAGACAAAAAGACCAGATCCTACATAAAATGAATTGCAATTTCCACTTAATTTTGCCTCTGTTAACATATTAGGATATGATTTGAAAATAGGCACATCAGGGAGAGAATTTCAATCTAAAAGGGATTTTCCGAATGTCTCTTTCTGAATTTATTTTGTCTACACACACATCCTGTGTCTCTAAAATGACAGCTGAATATGTCATAATCAAATGCACTTATTGAATATTATCAACACCTGGTGACATGCTAGGCATAATGCAAAGTGTATTAAGTAAATATGTTCTCTGTCATCTAAGGTGTGAGAGATAAAACAGTCATAGAACACGTTTGAAAGATGGACATGTAACTGAATAAACACTGAGCAGATGTACATATTCAATAAAGATTTCATTATCTACAGTCCAAGAACTAAGTGTATATTGTGGAGTGATGGGAGTAAGACAGCTTGTGGGAGTTTACAAGGACAGATAAGGAAGTCTTGAAGAGGAATCACCAACTGACCGCTGATTAGTCTGGAGAGGCTTTGGGGAAGATACAGGATCCCACAGACAATCTGAGTGATAGCCCGCTCAAGCCCAACCTTGTGGAGGAGAGACGCATACTGGAGAAAAGGATGAGGGTTTAGCAATGTGTGTGCTATGGCCCTGCAAAGAGGCAGATAGTGCTGGGTGATCTAAGATCTCATTCTCAAGCAACCATTCTCAGGGTGATATTTCAGGTTCTGCCAGACCTAAATGCCAAAGTACTTTACCTGACTATGCTCTACAACTGGCCTGAACTTTACCTAAGATCATCTTCATTTTCCCTCTTGGTACGCATTATGTCTGCCTAAATAATTTTTTTTCAGATTGTCCACATCCCATTGCATTCATTCGAACTTCAGTGAATGCCAAGTTCCCCATGGTTTTCTTAATTCCCTTTTGCATTTTTAGACAAACCTAGATCCTGTTAAAAAAACAAACAAACAAAAAAAACCCTCCCACTGTGACTTCTGTTACTAAAAAACTAATTAAATAAAAAATGAAGTTTGAATACATCTATCAATTAATTTGAAATTACATATGACTATAAAGAGGAAAAGGGACTTTGAAAGATCAGTTCTCAAATTTTGATTTAAGAACTGTGCTATTAACTGAAATATGAACTGAGTCCATTTTTTTTGACCTTAGCAAAATCTGACCTAGTCAGTTATTGCTGCAGAGCAGGAGACCAGAGATGGCTTTGAATCGGTCAGACACAAACTGATTTAAGTTTGCATGTGGTTAAATAGACATTAGTTAAAAATAATTAATGCTGGCTGCGTCCTTTGAATGAGGAAGGGCGTTTGTGGTCCTCCCTCTAACTCCCACCCTGTACATAAGAAGCGACTTAACTCATTTTATTTCTTAAAATAAAGAACATTTTAATATGCCTCAATAGTAAATATCTTGAATAACAACAAAGTTGTATTTTACTTCAATAGATGCTGTCAACAACTTTCCCTTGGGTACACACACACACACACACACACACACACACACACACACATTTGTTGTTCATCAGCTGACCTGAAAATAAGCATAGACAGAGTTTGTATTATGAAATGGTGGCTACCCAAGTCTCTCTGGACAGTTTGACAAGACCTGGGAGGGTTTAGGATTGTTAAAAGATCATTAATTATTCCCCCCTCTAGGTTTTAATGAGACCCAGAATGGGTAAAGTTATGTTAAATCCATCATTTTTTAGGGAAGAATTTTTAAATTATATCACAATATTTTGCTACCAGAAAAATACTGTATGTTCTTTCATCCCCTTCCCTCCCATCATTTTTCCTTCTCCACTAGTCATCATGCAATGTGAAGTAGGGGGTTCCCATTCACAGGGATTCCATGCAGTTATTACTAAAGTAGAGCTACCAGGGGAAAAGCACATATATTCCTTAAGTAGACCTAAATAAAATAAACAGCAACTTGTAATGTAGTCTTCATTTTGTTATTCATTATTCCCCAAATTGTTTTTACTTCAGTTTTATTGTGGGGTTATTGTAGAAATATATTTGCTTTTCCCCAAATGTCATACTTCTAAATCAAATGACAGGTGACACAAGAGATCCCTAGGAGACAAGCACACAGGGAATAATCAGTTACTATTTAGTGAACTAATGAATAAACAAACTCTATCTCACCCTTTATACATCCTGCCCCTTATTCCCTTTGCTTTATCTAGAGAACTCTTATTTGTCCACTAGGTTCCCACCTAATTGTTACTTCACAGGAAGCACTTTACCAAATGCTCTTCAGAGTCTATCCTGTCCTAATTGTTAGCACACTAAAAATATCTTTACCATATCTTTTATCACATTTTATTGAGATGCATTGTTTAATGTCTATCTTTCTCCTCTGCCCAGGATGGTTTTATGTATTTTTTTTTGCTTCCCCCACCCCCCCATCCTCACCCCCCCAACCCAACCCTCTCACACTGTAACTGGCAAGCAGGCTTTTGTACCCAAAAAGGGCCGAAGGAATTATGGTCTGGAAGCAGATTTCAACTGGAAAGAGCAGAATGAAACAATGAGATCTGCAAAGAAAAGCAGTCCATGGCCACGGACGAAATGAAAGAAAGGAAGAGATGCTTAGAAGGGAATGAGGGCCATGAGAATCTGGTCAGGACAGTGTGATCGGATTTCTGGGTCTAAGTCCCAAGAAGAGTTTTGATAGCAGTCAGGGGAGGAAGCAGTTAAAGAAAAGGAAATCCGAATTTACAGAAATGCTACCAGAATTTAAAATAGAAAACATATTGTAACAAGAAGGATTTCATCTACCTAGTTGTGTTTCTGACACCCCCCCCCCACTTCCCGCCCCAGGGAAGGATAGAGCAAAGTGAAGCAAAAGGTTGATGTAAAGGTTTGATTGAAGATATATATTTCCCCCCAAAGTAAAACCCTATTTCTTAAAATGTAAATATGAAACTTAAAGCTATTTTAGTAAGGAAGGTATCTATTGTTATGAATTTCTCTGACAACTTGATATCATCTTTTATTTTCCTAAGAGTCATAAGTAGTTTACATATTTTTAAATCAAGAGTGGATTTTTAGCATTCGTATATATTTAAAATCTATCTCAATGTTGGTGAATAGAATCTATATTTTAGAATTTCTGTGAAAACATTTTCTTTCTATCAATACGTTCAGTGGAGACATGTTTTGGTACTTGTTTTAAGAAACCTGCCTTTCACACAGATATGCTTTACTATGTACTTTATGTACTCCTTTTAGATAACTATAATTCATAGGACATGTCCTAGGGAGATCGAATATATGCCATGATATTAACCATTATCATATCTACTATCACGTGGTGCCAAACCAGGGCTTTTTAAAAGAGACATTTTCAGAACTCGTTAACCTTTATCCTTTGTTGAACTTATTCACAAAACTCAGTTCTCTTCCACTTGGTTTGTAGACATAAGTGAGCATAATTCTAAAAGTCCATTTCCCTTCTAATGATCATTCTCAGCAACATTCTCAGCATTCTTATACATTTAGAGAACTTCACAATATAAATTTCAGTTTCTTCTGTTTCAGTATGGGTGGAGAGACTTTAAAAGCACATAGTCAGACTGGGCATGGTGGTGTATACCTGTAATCCCAGTTACCTGGGAGTCTGAGACTGGAGATCACTTCAGTCTGCAGGTTTGAGATAACCCTGGGCAACATAGTGAGTCTCTTGATAATAAAATAAAATAAGATAAATAAAAGCACATAGTCGTTCACTAACATTATCATAGGAGTGGTCTTTTTTTTTTTTTTTGAGACTAGGTCTCACTTTTTCGCCCGTGGAACCTCAGGCTCACGTTGCCCGGGGTACCACGGACTCAAGCAATCCCCAGCCTCAGTTTTCCAGGTAGCTGGGATTATAGGTGCGTGCCACCATACCCAGCTATTTATTGGAACTAGGTCTCGCTACGTTGCCCCGAGTGGGATTCTAACCGCGATCCCTGGTCCCTGCCGTGGCTTCCTAGGCTGCAGCTTACAGGCATGCCCGGCAGGAGTGGTCTTGTACTCAAATAAATGTGGCTGAGATCTGAAGCTGCTAGAAATCCTGTCTTGTAGCTCATGAAGTCTATGGGTGAGCAGAGGTGACCCGGAGCAGTCTGGCCTCATGCAGACAGTGTTCATTCTTTATAGTCCACACACTGCACGTTATCTTTATTTCCAGTGTGAACACCTCTTATTTTACTTTTTGCCCTTGTTACCATGGAATTACAGTCCTTGTTATCAAAACTTCTCAGTAATTCCAAAAATGACAAAATGTTAATACATGTGGAAAGCAAAAACCAAAACAAGTAAAGCTTTATGAAATTGTGAGGCATTCTAAAATGTAAGGAATCTGTCTCTGTGTGTGTATGTTTATGTTCTTATCACAAACCATTTTGCATCTTTTAAACTTTAGCTTTATTGTTTTACTTTTTTTCTCTGCTCTTACTTAGAAAATGATCTCTCAGGACATAACGATACCTGAGAATTGGGAAGGAAATATTAGAACATATGAGAATCAAGTGAGAAATAGATATGAAATGCCATCTCATGCAGGTTAGTCATATTTAAAATTATGTTTCCTTTAGGGAAGAATGTACCCACTGATAAGCTATCTCATATAATCAATGGGCTTAACTTCCTGCGAACACTGCTACTGGGTAACCATCCCAATCCGAATAGGTTCGTCATGGGCTGAAGCAAAGAATGTCGGAGCCCTTAAACTCATCTTTGTAATACTTTTAATAGTGAACAATGAAGAAACAGCCACTGAAGTTTCTCTCTCATATTCTCTCGTCTTTCTCCTCACATGCTCTCCTCACAAGCTCTCTCTGCCTCTCTCTACACACACACCCGCCCCATGATGTTGCCCTTTTAGCGCCTCCTCCCAGGCCCAGGTGTGCCCACTCACTCATGCTCACGCCTGCCTACTAGTTCAGGTGTGTACAATCATGGGGAGGGTGCAATACCACAGGTACTGGTCATGGAGGCTTAATGGCAGCAGGACAAAAACACTGAAAAACTCGTTTACCCTACACCTACTCACATTGAATCCTTTTGGTTAGTAAATAGTAAGACGAGAGTAGGAACTTGAAACACTTTTCTATTTGCTAACTAGAGAATCCTGGCTAACTACCAGGTTTAGCCAGAGAGCATATTGGTTTCAGCAGACTATGGTAAAGTTAATTAAGGATGATTAATGGAGCATTTTCCTTCCAATGATATCTGTGACAGAACAAAGCTGTCTGAGGCTTGTCAAGCAGAATTTGAGTTGAATGAGTATTTATGTGATCAAATCTGAAGGCTGCCTCTTGACAGAGCGAGGATTCATCAATCAATTGCTCTGGCTTGCAGTGGTGGGAAATTGGTCTATCTGAGTAGGTTTTGCTCCCATCCCCCATTTTTTTTCATTCAATCATCCCTCAGGCTACAATGCATCTTTAGCTTTTACCTCTGACCACCTTAAGGGCTATCACAGAAAAGTAAAGGCAAGAGTGAAAACATCTATTACGATGGTTATTTCTCAGCTGAACTCATACAATTGATTTCTTTTAAGCAGAGGGTTATAAAGTGATGCAGGCCTGTGCAAGGAATTAATTGACATTAATAAAAGTGATTTCACAGCCAGATGAGAAATGATTGTGGGCCTAGTCAAAAACTCACATAGCAGGCTTTTTGTGCTTGTACCTTTATCCCCAGAACACTGTAAACTGTTTCCTAAGCTTCTATAAAGTCAGTTCATTCTAAGAAGAAAGAACAAGCACAGCTTATGTTTTAAGTTCTTGCTTTTAGCGATATTCTGGGGCCCACATTGACATTCCACATGCCATGCCACTGGCTCTGCAGGGAAAGGTACAATGGCAAGACCTCTCTGCATGCACAGAGACTCATTTTCACTCCCATATGAGTCTTACTTAATTATAATGGAACTGTGACAGTGCTCAGAGGTTAGACTAGCCATTAGCTAGAGAGCAATATTTACTTTGCAAAGATAGACAAGTGATCCTGAATACGTATCTTAATTAATACTCACAAAATGCTCATGTAAACTAGAAAACTCTAAGTATTCCCATCAAAGAGATGTGGAAACTGAAGTTAAAAGATGTGCCATATTGAAAGAAGGATATGGCCCTCTGGGGCTGAGAAGCAACATGTATCCAACCCTGGGAACTTGACTATGCTCTTTACCTCTCTTACAAACTGCTGTCTCTCTTGGTCATGTATAATTGCTTGTACAATTATCAAAAGATGGCACAGCATTTGTACCTAAACAATCATGAGAGGTTTTTTCTTTATTTCTTATAATATATTTGTATTATTATTATTATTATTATTATTATTTTCACATTGCTGTAGTTCTCCCAGATGCTCCAAAACAAATGAATGGCTTGAAAAGCTGTGGTATATTTATACAATGGAATAGTATTCAGCAATCAAAAAGACAAACTGATCCCATTCACAGCAGCAACATACGTGGGGCTGGAAGGCATTATGCTAGCTGAACAATCAGAACAAAAACAATAAATACCAGATGGTCTCACTTATGTGTGGAATATAGATAAATCAAACAAAGAACAAGAAGTGGTAAGCAGGTGACTTTTTAATGCTCAATGTCTCTTGGACAAGTTCAGTCAGAAACATTGACTGATACCATATTTCATCCTGAGACTGAATGACTGCCACTGGGAATGGAAGATTTGTGACACAGGTAGACACAGAGACTTTTCTTTTTTCAGGAGTGGCACTCAACTGTACATAGCCTCCTCATATATGACATGAGAAATACATAAACACAGCATCCCAGAGGAGCAGCCACCGTCATTTCTGAAACATGTTTGACAAAATACATATGCCAAAATAAATGCCTATACTTTACTGTTGTTATTTATTGACAAGTTTGTAGAGAGGCTAAGATCAGAATATTATATAGTAGAAAAGATACTTTCTTAGATGATTATCAGAAAATTTCTTGGGGTTTCTAAATTATGTGCACACAATTATCAACTTTAAAAATCTACATTCTCACTGTCTTTGATAAACACATGAGTAAATACACACTAAAAGTTTTCACATTCAGTTTCACATAAAAGTATTCATTTGCCAATTTAGTATTCATATTTTGAAGGAAAAGTTTTGTTACCTTTGTTGTATATTTATAAAGTGCAAAGTAAGACATAGAAAGGAAAAATAATAGATAATTGCTCCTGGATTAGATAAATTTCAACTAATATTGGTTTCTCTTTATTAATAAATGAACCAAATGCTCCTTAGTTGTGTCTAGATTTCAACAATGAGTTGGCATTTCTAAATTTTGAATTGATGTTCAATTTTCCAAAATTTCAGTATAAACCTTAGCTTTTCAGCCTTTTAATCTTTGAAAAGTACATCTAATGTATTATTATTTAATACTTATTTCTTTAGAAGTTTTTCAGGAAAGATCTAGCTTTCGTTTGTTTTCCTTTTCACGTATTTTAATGTAATAGTACTGAAGGTCACTTTTGTGCTTCTGGATATTTTCAGACTAGTAATTATTTTATAAAATGTTTTAGAAAATGAAAATTTATTTATTTTAGTTTTAGAGAAAAGTTCTTAGTAGCAGAAAGGGATGGTCTAAAGACAGCAGGGACTGAACTCTTCTGGACCTTGCTCCATATTCTACACATGTAATGTCATAATCTGTGCCAGGGTTCCCAACAAACAGGGAGCGGAGCACTTCCCCTTCTTATACACACCAATAGTTGTGGCTTCTAAGAGCTTCATGGACAATCATGTCACAGTCTGAGCTCTGTTGCACTTGTAGTAAACCAAATATCGATGTCTATATTATGGGAACTATGATTTTTTTTCCTCCATTCAATCTTTTGCAATTAGTTTCTTAGATGTAAATTTTGGATGTTCATGTTTATTAAAATTGAAAAAGGAATTAGATACATAGCTGAACTTGTAAGATAACATAATATATCATAAAATAACATTTCATGGTCATTCTACTTTTATCAGAGGCCTACTCCCTCCCTCGGGTTTGTATCACTGTAATATTCTGCCTTCATCCCTGTCATTCAAATATATGTCTGAATGGAATAGGACAATTTCCAGATTACTGTTGAGCCATTGCTTGTCCTTGCATGTCCCAGAGCTCAAATATCCAACAGAATCTCATGCTAGAAATGAATAAACGCTGTGACTATGCCACTTTTATATATTGAATGAATACAAGATATTTTCTTTTAAATTTCTTTTTAAATTAATAATATACATTTTTGTATTTCAGAATCAGCTTTTCATAAGATTTATTAACTACATTGTAATTACAAAATTAATATTCACACTGCCTGTGAAATTATGAGCAAAGTGAAGTAAATGATTTGGTCTGTCAATGAACATTGTTAATTTTGGTGAGTTGGACTAGTTTAACTAAATTCTCTTGATTAATCTATATGATCCTAAGCAAATATAGCAAGGTCTTACTCTAGTTTGGCAGTTGGGACTTTAAAAATGAAAAGGTGTATACTTGCTTATTATTTTCATATTTTTATAACAAGGTCCAAATCTTTTATAACATTTTAAACTGGGTTAATTACAGTATAATACAATGGAGCACAGTGATCATATTTGCAATGTAAAACACAGAAGTATAGGTTAAATAAATTGATTAAAATTAGTTGAGTTTTTAGTAAATACTAAATAGCATATATCTATTGTAATAGTAGTAATATTTGATGTCTGATATGTTCTGTATCCCTGCTTTAAATAATCAAATATCATTGTGATATGTATGTATCAAATTATATACTCTGTTGTTTGTAGTTAGTATTTCTAAAAAATAGTCCACAAACCACACACACACACACACACACACACACACACACACAGATTCACACAAGCAGGGATCATCAGTGAAAAATTTTATACTTCAGTCTTCAGTCCAAGTTGACAATGAATCCCAGACTCAGTAGAGATGGCAATTAATTAATTGATGCAATCAATATGACACAGACTTGCTGTAGTGAACCTAGTCTTCAAACCTGGCATGCATCCATTTTTTTTTTTTGCTAAGTCTGTCTAAGTAATCCTTATGTTTACAATGCACAAAATCCCACCAATTCAGTTGTTCCCTTTTTTCTTCTGTCTTTTCTCCCCACTTCTTTCTTCCCCTTTCACTTTCTACCTCTTCCTCCTTGCACCACTAACAAAACAAACCACCCCAACATGCTATTCTCTGTCTTTCCTGCAGCCGTTAACACAGCATACCACCCTCCTCCATGTTCATCAGATCAACTCCTACTTTTCTCAGTTTAGACCTACTCTCATCCAGAAAGACTTGCATCTGTCCTTTTGCCCTCCTGGTACTGAGGGCAGTTTTCTAAGGCTTTCCCGTAATTGAGAGGCTGGCTTACCTGTCTGTCTCCATGGGCTGATTTTTAGCTCCATGAAGCATAGGCCTATGGCTGCTTTGTTTGTGGTTGTACAGCCTGGCATACAAGCTCAATAAATAATAAGGAATGAAAGAAAGTCAGGAGAAAGGGTAGGCAAAGGCAATGCCAATTTATAGAAAAGTATTCTAAGACCTCTTTAAAGTTGTCTTGCGATGGAGTACAGCTGTCCACCAGGAATGCAATAGAGTCAGCACTCTAGCATCCGCACTGCTGCTAGTGGCTGGAACAGAGAACCAAATCGAGGACTTTGTGTTTGTGAAATAAGCCTCTTCTGTATGTGTGAAAGCTTGAGATAGATGTGACCCTTTAGGAAGGCACATTTATATTGCTACTCAGCAGAATTGACCCTCGGCCCCTCTTCCCAACTACCAGGCTGGTCATTTGTATTGATTTGTCTCCTTATCTCTTTATTGATGGTCATCTTCAAATTGTAGACTGAGCACCTAGGTGCCATAAAATCTACCTCAAATAGTTCTGAATTAAATTGCTTTCAATGTTGTTACAAATTGACTGAGGTACTTTGATGAAGAGATGGCACCAAGTATAAGCCAAAATTGACTTCAAATATTGGTTCCATTGTATAGTAACACATGACCTTGCACATATGTGACCTTGGACAACTCACTTCTCTGAAACTGAGTTTCCTCATCTGTACAATCAAGATACTCATGGTCCATGTTCAAGTTCTTGAGATGATTAGACTTTAGTGTTGTAAGGTCTCAGCACTGTAAGGTTGCCATGTGAGACGAATGACAGTGTCATCGATAATAAGCTATCCTTCAGAGGTGATGCTCAGGTTCTTTTATCATGGGAAATAGATATGACTATAGGTGCCTTACTTAATTCTGGATTTATGAGATGGAATGTGTAATGGGGTAGTGTCTGTATAAAGAACAATTCCTAAGTATCCTCTTTTGTTTTGAGTGCCTCTGAATAAGGCCTCAGTTTTATTGTTTGTGACTCTAAAAATCTATCTGGATTTTTAAAATACCTTGAGTCCTGAATGTTTACATTTAGATTATATTTATATTATGGCTGAGTACCATTCTTTCCTTGACTAGATATGTGAATACTATTTTTGTGTGCAAGTAAGCTTAAAAATTGACTGTCTAAATATTTAACCAGAGTTATTTTAAAAGAATTTCATTATTTATCTTCTTTATGATTTATACTATCACATTCTGTGTCTGTAGTTATGGTTTATCATAAGCATCCCATCTGCTACAACAGCTAAATTGGAACATTCATATAAGATGAGTTCAGATATCATAAACATGACAAGAGATGGATTACATTTAGTCTTTCTCCATGTTTAACCAATTTAATTTGTTTCCTATGCAGAAGAGGCTCTAAATTTACTTAATATATGTTAGCACTTAGGAACATAGTTAGAAACAAGGCGAGGGTCTTAACCTATTCGTAAATAAATGAGAAGATTCCTGTCGGAGTGAAAGAGAGAGAGAGAATTTATGTCAAACAATCAGGAATTTAATACATAGTGGTCTTTTAGGATGTCCAGTTTGTGTACATACTCTTAAGGCATGATTACGAATAACTTCACTTCCTATAAACAATGTGACTGGAGAAATTACTCACAGATACAACAAAAAGGGGAAGAAAGGTAAGGCGTTTTAACTAAAGCCAATAAGTGAATTACTTTCCCTGAAAAGGTTAAAAATGGCAGATTTATTCTTCATTGCCATAATATTTGTCTTTGTTGGGTCAACTATCTGAGGTATTCTCCAGAAGATGCAAGACTCACTGGGACGTCACCGCATGACCCCAGGTTCAAAGTCACAGGCGGAATCCTGAAGGGTTTTTCCCCTCAGTTGTTTGGGGACTCAAGGAGTCTTAACTGAAGGCTAAGTCCGTTGGCTGAATGAAAGTATTGATACAGCCATAAGGAAAGCTTTCAGCGATTATACTGGATTTCCCTCTGCCCCTGGTAAAGGTCAAGTAGAGGACTTTTTTAGTACAAGCAAAGGAGTCATTCATTTTTCACTCTTTAAGTAAAGGACTTATGTCATATTATTAGTGAAAATGTGATTAACTGTTAAAGCAACATAGGTCTTAATGATCTATAAAGCCATTTCTCTCAAAGTTATAGATTCATTGCTTTGCAGTATTAAATATATGTTGTTCTAGGATCATGCAAGTCATGAATACTAAAACTAAAAATAAACATATTTCTTTGATAATGATTTATTACCAAACAATTTGGATCTAATACATTCACATTATGGGATGCAAATACAAATGTGACATAACGGAGTGGGCCTTTAAGATGAAGTATCATTACTTTTGGAAATATAGGCAGCGCCTCAACTTCATCACAGCCTTTGTAACATAATGTTTTGTGAGCCTATGACTGATGTTTCAACTTGCAGCAGTTTGGTTCTTAAATCCCATAGTTAGCACGTGAATGGTTCCATTCAGCCTCATTGATGACCTAAAAACCCATATGTGGGGATATTATATGCCATTGTGCATTAGAATGCAGAGTTGGTACAATGGGATTAAGGTGAGATACTGAGTGGCAAGGAGCACAAAGACAGAGTCCTGGCCCTGCAGACCCAACAAAAGAACAGAACTACAAACCCAGGTCTGCAAAGTTAGGTGCCAGAGTTTTTCTGTAGGTGATTCAGAAGTATTTCTGGGAGAACTGACATCTTGGTCATACATCATGGTTGTTTTTCCATATCAGGCAAGGCTCTCTCGTTATGCCAAATACTCGCAAACCAAAAAGTTATACAGAAGCTGAGTGTGTATGTCAGGTTGATCTTGTTTTCTCTAAGTCTACGCTTCTTCTCTTTCAAGGTCCATGATTTCTTAGTTATCTTTGTTTCTCTCATTTGTCTTTTATTTTCTCCACCCCTTCCTCATTTTTTCCTTTAATTTTTCTTTCTTCCTCCTTCCTGGATCTTGCTTTCTAGATCAGGGTAGGATATACACTGACATTAAGTATAAGAATGATTATTGTTGGCATTGTCAGAAACTAACTTAAAAGAAAGAGGTCCTTTTGAATCAAGGGAATAGGACATTCTTTATAAACAGTGACTATGTGAATCTCTTCCAGTTCTTGCATTTATATTGCTAATTTTATTACTAGATTTCAAAGTAGATCTTTGATTTTCTCAGCAGCTTTCTATTGATAAGATATGAATAAGAAGATAGTTGAAACAGTACTTGTGCAAGTCTTACAAAAATAACTTAGCAAGAGGGAAGGAGGACAAAGGGCAACAAGTGATGGGGCCTGCACACACATCCATGAGCACTACAGACAGCTCTACGGCTGGACGGCCCCGGTGCATGTCTAATTTATGTTGCTGATAACCTAAGTTAGCAGAGACCCTGGCACTATTATGGAGGCTATATTTTCTCAGGGATGTACAGTCTTAAACAACTTCTTCCTGTATTAGGTTCATACATGCTTTTCTTTAACATAAAGCAGGTATGTCTGTTCTCTTGTTCCATTTCATTTTCTTGGAAAAATAAATTTATTGCAGGCCAGCTAAATGAAAATTCTGCTTACTGTTTATGACTAAGGGCTGCTCTGCCCCCTCTCCTGTATTACCCAGGGAATTAGTTCAATATAGTCTTGTTCCACACCCATTTCTTTATTTCTCCCTTCCCCATCCTTCTTTTCAGTGTTCTGTTTCAAAACCTATATTGCCACAGAGCAGCTGGTAGCATTTAGCAACCACCTGCACAAGTAGTTCTGTTTCCAATGGAAGAAAATTTAGCTTACATAAGGCAAAAAACTGGAAGGTGTTGGCTTTTCCATTTGTATTTGTATTTGTGTACATTTTCTTACTCACTGATGAATGTTCTGCTAAGTGAAACTTAACTCCTCGGTAAAGAATGGGAAACAGTATGGTGTAGCAGTCATTTGTTTCAATAAGATTTGCTTAAGCTGAAACTCTGTCAGTTAAAGTGAGAAGTTGATCATAGCCAGGAAGAGACTCTTAAAATCTCTAACTTCTTTGAAGGGTGACAAAGGCCTACTTTAAAATAGAACCCCCTCCCCACCCCCCTTCCATTAATTTCCAGGGGACAGTCCCTCTTGAAGTCGACAGGTATCACAATGGGTTCAGGGTTCCCGTGAAAGGCGTTGTACACTTAGACTTTTAAAATCTAACAGTAAATAAATTATCTTCTTATTGCTAGGGAATAAGTTTAAATCTCCAAGTTTTTATTAAATTGTTCACATAGCTTCACACTGAATATTGATCGTAACTGTACGAGCAGTGACTGATGTGTCAAGTAGTGACTTACCTTAAATCAACCGAGCTATTCTGTAAATGAAACTCCAACCTAAAAACTGGCCATCTACAAATAATACCTGATGAATAACTTATGCAAAGCCAATTGCCTCCCATAAGTCATTCTTGCTTACCTCTCTCATTTAATCTTGAATCGCCATTTTTTTCCCTTAGGTAGAGGAACTAAATCAGAGGAAATCTACCTGACTCGGTCAAGGTCACTAAGCTAGTAAATACAAACTCATCCATTTCTAGCAGAGGCCTTTTTCATGTAGAAAAGTTCAGCACTTTTATTTAGACTTCAGAGCTTTACTTAGACTTCAGAGTTATTGAGAGTCACAGAATGTAGCTACATTGTTTTTCTATCAAGGAACCTGAATTAGGTTTACACATGTTATATTTCTTTTTAAGTCTACTTCTAATATAGAAAGGATCCTAAAGGAGGTCATAGTTTTATAGATTAACAAGCCAAAATGTGTGCCCATAGTTATAGCAGTTCTGAGGTTACAATTAAGTTAGTCCTTCCTTCCTTCCTCCCTTCCTCCCTCCCTTCCTTCCTTCCTTCCTTCCTTCCTTCCTTCCTTCCTTCCTTCCTTCCTTCCTTCCTTCCTTCCTTCCTTCCTTCCTTCCTTCCTC
>PVHY01004669.1:0-91556 GCA_004024945.1 Uropsilus gracilis
AGGGCCAGGGCGGGAGGGGAAGATGTAAGAATTTTCTGGCTGGAGCTATCCCTCAACCTATCATGTGCACCTCCTGCTGCAATGTGGGGGGATGACATGTCCTTCCCCTTGGTTGCAGAGGTATATGAGGATTGGTGGGGTCACAAAAGATATCACAGAATAATGGGATGAATTTCCCAGGACTCTGGTGTGGGGTTTCTGGCCAAAAGGGCCCTGGCGGGGGTGGGGGGTGGGAAAGTAGGGGTGGGGGAACAGAGAAACTGTGGAACCTGGGAAATAACTCCTTGTATTCACTTTCTTCTTTTCCTCGCCTTTTCTTCTCTGCTTTTCCTCACCCTGGCAGTTGGGTGATGGAGGAGACCATGGTTCTTCAGGTGACCCAGGGAAAGAGAAGCAGTCACAGAACAGAGGTCACTGGAGATGTTTGTGTACTGTGAGGTATGGGGGGAAACCATGAGAGAAAACCATGACCATAAGTTGTAATAGGATTGGAAGGCTAAAGATCAAAGTGATGTCCTGTGCAGAATCTGCAGAGACTGATAGTGGTGGTCCCTATAGAGGCTTTGGAGAATTTCCCAAGTTCAGTAAGAATAGAGAGCACTTGAGTTCAACTGGATCACAATAGAGGCAGCATTTGCTTAAACTTCGCCTCTTCGCCTGAGTTAACCTCCTGGGATGCTGGAATTTTCCTTTTCCTTTTGGAAGTCTTAAAAAAAAAAGAAAGAAAGAAAAAAGAAAAGCAGTTAAGAGAAAGGACCAGTCCCTCCCCAGACACAGGACAAGTCATAGGTGTTCTTGGGAATCCTGGCTTCAGGAGTCTCTGGGATAGCCCTACCCATATATGGTTGCAGGAAATGGGAACACAAATCCTACTGCCCACACCTTTCTGCAAAAGATCATGGCCATGGTTCCCATTTGTGAACCATGGCCTTGCTGTAGAGTTTATGGTGGGCATTTCCCGAATTAGAAACTGCTAGGCCTCTGGGGCCTCTCTTGCCTGGTGAAGCTGGCTGGCCCAGAAGTCCTGGGCTCTGGGGCTTTTCTGGAATCTTTCTTATGGGTGGTGAGAGGAGGGCACACTTACCAAATAGCCCCTTAAATGCCAGGTCCAGCAGGTAATTCTGATGCCCAAAGAGCTACAGAAAGGTTGGTGAGGGCTCAGACTTTGGCCTTGAGGTCAGGAGAGCCAAGCTGGTAAGAGCGTGTGCCCTTGTCTCCTGGGTACAAGGAGTACCTCACTGCTGGGTTTTTGCTGTCTTGCTTCCTCTGTTTTCTTTTTGCCTCAGCCTGAGCCCTGGAGACAAGAATGCTGCTCTGGGACAGGGGTCACCCAGCCCCAACCTAGGTCTTTTTCTAAACCAAGTTTAATGGAACATGGGCACGCCCATTTGTTTACATACTGTCTGTGACTCCTTCACGCTACGGTGGCAGAGTTTGGGCATTGCGACAGAGACATAGACCTTAGGGCCCACAAAACCTACAATATTTACTATCTGGTCTTTTATAGCATAAGCTTGCCAGAGTCAACTCTAGGAGGTAGGTGGGGACAGTGTGTCCCCTGAGGGGCATCCTTGCCCACCCAGACAGCGTGACACAGGTAAATAAAGCACTTGGAGGCTTTGCCAGGTCAAATGCCACCAATACCCACATCTTCAGGTGGGTCCTTAGAAAGCGGTCCCCAGAGGAGGATCTGCAGAGCTGGGTGGGTCAGGGGAGTCCAGTGAGACCTGGCTTCCCACCTCCTCCTACCTTCCCTCAGTATGCACCACAGGCTGTGCAGGCACTAATCTGCCCTGGTGCCTGCACCATTAGCTTCTGTTCCATGATAACCAGTTCACAGAGAATCATGACTTAGCCCCAGTATGACATCTGACTGCTTCTGGGGTCTGTGGGTATGGGAGAACGTCAGACCAGCTTCTGGGGCTCCAGACTCCTAACTCTTCTGTCCTATTCCAGGGTCACTTTCTGAAAATGCCTCTGGAGTGGCACCTGCCAGATCTCCTTTAAACTTGTGTGTGTGTCTCCTCTTGGAGACAAAAGCCTCTTTTATCAGAGTGCTTGTCCCCTCTGGGGATAGGGCTTTGTTTTCCTCCAGTTTAGAGCCTGCATGTTATCCTGATGGCTTTACCTCCCTCTAAAACAAGCTGTACATGCGTTCAGAGGCGGTCATTACCTACTGCCTTGTTTTTATTGCTGTCTTGTTTTGTCTAGACCAAGCCATTGCTGCAAGGAATCTGGCTAGTGGCCGGGGAGCACTTTCTGTAGACCTGGCATCACAGAGCAAGTGAGCTAAAGGCGGCTGGGGGCCTGAGTCCGCACCAATTCCTCCGGGGTCTTGTCCCCAGGCTGTGTTCAGGGCTCTGGGTGCCTGTTTGCTTCCCAAACCTGGAACAGGAGCTCTTTTGTTTGTTGGAATGAAGAGTGAATTTCTTGGGTGCTTTCCTAAGAGGGAAGATGATGATTCCCTCTCCGAGTTGCACGGTCACTAAGCCATCACACCCGGTGCTGAGTGCCCTTCAACTCCAGAAGCTGATATGCGGAGAGAAATGGGCTGAAAATGTTGGGGGCTTCCCAGGTGAGGGAAGCTGACAACCCTCCCTGACGCCATCCTGGGCAGAGTCCACGCAGCTTGCCATGATAATACTGGCAGCTGGGTGGTGGCAATGGCGGTGGCAGCCATGCCATCTTCCATTTGTCAGTGGTGACTATGCCACCTCCCATTTGTCTGGAACAGTGTTTCTCAGCCCCTGTTGCACATTCAAACCTCCTCAGGCAGTTATTAAGTCCCTTATCAGAACTCTACCCCAAACTTATTATTTCAGAACCCTAATGGTAAGACTGGATCCGACATTGTTGTTTTAAAAGGCTCCTCTGAACATTCTAATGCGCAGCCAGGGCTGAGAACCACAGGTGTGCTTTCATAGCCTGTGATTACAAGTAGCCACTTATTTAATCCTCATGATAGTGCAGTGAGTTTAGTGTCTGTGTTTCCCCCTTACAGACAGGGATACTGAGCCTCAGTGAATTGCCAAGCATTGAGCCAGGCCTCTTGTAGATCTGATTCCCAGTGCAGAACTGGCTACCCCAGCCCCACCCTACCACCCAGCAGCCCCAGAGAAGCCTGGCTGTTTGGGTCTCAGTGCCTCTGCACTCAGCCACACCCACATCTCTCTTCGTGCTGGGCCACCTCACTTCCCAGCCCTGGATGCCTGTTTCTTCTCCTTGATGATCATTTTCCACTTGGATCCTTCCTGATCCTGCACCCTTGCTCCTTCACACAGTTCCTCCCATAGGCACCTGCTTCTTTGCAGTTAGTCTGATAAAAAGCCCAGTTTTCTTTGCCTTCAGTGGCACAACTTAGAGTCCATGGCACATAGCAATGCTCCCTCTGGAAGCCTGGAGTCCATGGCACGAGGCAGTTCTCTGTGGCCTGGGACCCTGGGGTAAACTGAGCGGTGAGCAGCCACTCAGACTGGGATCACACATCTGGCTGAGGGGTGGGAGAGGCAAGGTCCCCAGCTCCCTCAGCTACAGTGAGGTAGCTTCACTTGCTTAGTAACTCACTTGCTTGGTACAACAGGAACCACACGTCACCAGGGCCAGAGACTGGTAGTCTCAGCTGCCACTGCTGGTTGCCAGTACTTCTAATCCTGGTTGGTCTTGTTGCTCTAGAATGGGGGATACACTAGCATCCAGGTTCGTGAAGTGTCATTTCATTTGGGACAGGCATGGGGCCTCCCTGGTGAAAGGAAATCTCCTTAGGGACCCTTGGCAGGGGTGACCTGATCTTCCAAGGGCAAAGTAGGTAAATGGGCAGCTCCTGGTAGGATTTTAGGGAAGCAGGGCTCTAGCTAGGGAAACATGTGCAGGGTTGGGTTGGAGAGTTAGCCTCTCCTCAGCTGAGTGGGTCTGCTTCTGACCCCACTGCTCATTAGTGATGTGGCCTTGGAGTAGTTACTTAATCTCCTTGAGCCTAAATGTCTGCCTCCAAAATGGAGATAATGGTAGTTCTTACCTCACAGGGAGACTTAATTAGATAATCTAGGTAATACACGGTGCCTGTCATTTATAAGTGTCCAGTAAGTGTCAACTATTATTGTTGTCATCATTTTGCCCAACAGGTTAGGGAAGGAAGGGTTTGCTGAACTTTTTTGTGGGATTACCTGAGTATGAGGCTCCACCTTGCTCCCTTTGAGGGAGAGCTTTCCCTTGATCATCTGGAAGATTCCCCTGAATCTTACCTTCTCCCTCTCCTCTCTCTCACTCACTGGTAATTGCCCAAAGAAAGGCCAAGCCCACCTGCTGAGGCACAGAGGTTCCCATTAGCTTCTGTGCTGTCATCATCTTGTGCTGTAACTACACTGCGTCCTGTGCAAGTACCTGAGAGCTCACAGGGCTGGGGCCCAAATGAAGAGACAGAAGCAGACAGAGCTAGCAGAACCCTTGCTTCCCTGGGACATGTCTGTGAATGGGTAGGTAGGAGGACAGATGCAGAGGCACCAACTCTGTCCCCAGCAAGGTGGGGGTGAGGAGCCAGGAGGAGGGACTAGCACAGCAAAGTGAAGCTCTTGGACTTGGTCTTGTCCTGCTGGGGCTCCAGCCAGCCCCACCCCGAGCCTGCTTGGAAAGTAACAAAGGCAGGCATGACAAGTTTCCGATGATGTCTGATGCTCCACAGCTGTGGGTTTTTCAAGTCTCCTCCAGGAGCCTAAGCTGGCAGCCTGGGAAGGACTGGCAAGTGAAAAGAGGCTTGGTGGCGGTGGGGGGCAGGCGGGAGGCTGTCTTCCTGCCCACTGGCCAACTCGGAGGGCTGCAGAGAGGCTTGCTCGGAGTGAGCAGCTGGCGAGCACCCTCTGTCCGAGGGGTCACTTGGGATATGACAGCCTTTTCCTAGGTTGCCTGGGGATCAGGTTCCTAGGGAGCATATTCTTTGATAAGGGGCCTGGGAAAGAGTTCAGAAGCCCTTAATTCAGAAGCCCCTAATGTGCAGGACTTTCCCAGGACTTGTATCAGGGCAGCTCCCCTAGTATCCTGACCTTGCCCCCCAAGCCCTGAGCCAGCTTTCTGCTGGGTTGAGCATCTTGGCTCTGCTTATCTGGTTCTGCTCAGTATTTATTGGCTCAATCTCCTTTTTCTCCTTATTGCAGAAATTCCGGGTAGATATGCCTGGCTCGGGCAGCGCCTTCATTCCTACCATCAACGCCATCACAACTAGCCAGGACCTGCAGTGGATGGTGCAGCCCACGGTGATCACCTCCATGTCCAACCCATACCCCCGCTCACATCCCTACAGCCCTCTGCCGGGCCTGGCTTCCGTCCCTGGACACATGACCCTCCCGAGACCTGGCGTGATAAAGACCATTGGCACCACTGTGGGCCGCAGGCGGAGAGATGAGCAGGTACGTACAGCTCAGTTCAGCGAACAGGAGCCATGTGGGTGGCTTTTCGAACCTGGTAGTATGAGTGATTTTGTGCAGATTGGTGGGGCAGATTAGTGTTCTTGGATCCTGGGGAGGGTGCATGCTAAGGGGCACATTGGAGGCAGAGAGGAGACTGAGAGTCAGCCTGGTTGTGTGATCTTGCCCCTTCCAGTCTGTTTCCTTGGTGGTAAAGTGGGGCGGATGGATCTGCAGCACGGCAGCCAGGACTTGCTGCTGCTCAGACGAGTGGGTGGGAAAGTGTGTTGTACCAAATGGAAGCTCTCTCAGGACCTGCGTGCAGTGTCCTTCTCTGACCCTGGGCAGATGGGCCACAGGACGCCCTGGCTGCGAGCTTCCTGGGATTAGCTCTTAACTGTTTCCCGGCATCTGGTGTGGATGAGACTCCCGCAGACCGAAAGGGGCCCAGTCCAGGCTGCCTGGGCCCGCAGCACTCTCACTGCTCCTGGGTCCCTGGCCACCAACTCCACCTCCAACACAGGCAGAAGCCTGTGACAAGTGTGGCTGCCTGGGGCCTCTGCTGGGGGTGAGGGTGGGGCAGTCAGACGTCTACCAGCCATTTTTCCTCAAGGGGCTCAGCTTTGAGAAGGTGTCAGAGGTGGCAAGGGAGGAACACCTGAAAGCGCTGCTAATGATGCAGCTTCAACCTCACTTTTAGACATCTCCCATCTGTATCAACAGCGAGCCAGGGAAGCCATGTACCCCCAATTCCAGAAAGAGGAGCCACAACCAGGCACAATTCCAGAGGGCAGGGGCAGGTCTGTCAAGAGTCCCAGCTGTCCCCCTTCATGGGCAACACAGCCAAGGCCCAGACACGCCTGCCTGGAGCCACTTCGAGAGGGAGCAAAAGTCTGAGCTAGAACCTAGTTCCAGGTGCCGTGCTCTGAGCTCAGGGGGATTTGCCATAGCAGTTTTCCAAATGAAGACTGAACCCAGAGCACTCCCAGTTTACGGTGTTAGAAGCCCTCCCCACTCCCACCACTGTCCACCTCCTCTCTGGGAGCCGAGGTCTCCACTGCTGCAGTACAAGGACCCTTCGAGCATGTACCCCAGTGGACAGTCATGACACAGAATCAAGTAGTCACCAGGATACTTGGAGTGACCCAAGTTGATGCTCTTGGACCTGGCAGCTCTTGCAGGAGCCCATTTCTGAGGACCAAGCTGAGCCTTGGTTCTACTACCTGTTGATTCATTCTATCAATGGCAGGACTTGGTGCAGGACATGAGGAGGCGTGTGGACCAGATAGAGCATAGGTTCCTACTGCTATGGCTTTTGGAGCTCCTGCAGCTAGGGCACGAGCCCGCTCTCCACTCACTCTTGTCTTCCATCACTGCATTTGTAAATACTGCTGTCACAGGGTTCATGATGCTTTTTAAAAATATGCTCCTCAGGGAACCCGGTGTGCCAAGCTTTATTGTCATCAATGGCTGGACTCTCCCTGTGTGTCAGTGACCCCTGAGGGAGACAGTCATTGGGGAGGCTTTTTGGGGCCAGCAGAACTACACAAGATGTGCGGAACATAGTTCATTCTGTTTTGGGCCTAACTCACCGAGAGTTGAGACGTTTATATTCGTAAAAGACTCTAGACACCAGCTTTTCAGATTTTCCCTCTGTACCCATTTTACAGATGGGGACACTGAGAAGCAAGGAGAAGGGCTCTGTCCTGGCTCACACAATGAGTAGAGGGCCAGGACAGGAATCCACCTCCTTTGACCTTCAGCTCTGTGATTTTCCCACTGCAACACCACAGAGGCATGTCCTAAGATAATCTCTCTGGAGAATTTCCTTCCTTTTTGGAGAGGGAGGGAGTGAGTCAGGAGCACTTTACCCTAGGTCAACTAGGAGTTCAGACAAGTGTCTGGCAGCTTGTAGGAAGTCTGGGTGCCAGCACCTTAGAACATGGGCTCCCTGGTTCTAGCCCCAGGTCTTTCCTCTGAAACTTACTCCCACCCTTCCTTGACTGCCTCTGCCTCCCCCCTCCTCCCCAGGGTGTTCCCAGGAGCCAGCTTGGTGCCTCACTGCCCTCCTAGCCTGCTGGTGTCTTCCTCAGAGGTTAGAGGCGGTGACTGAGGAGTTGGGAAGGATGTGTAGCTTGGGGTGGGTATTGGGGTATGGACACACCCTAGCTGTTGCCATGTTGAAGCCCCTACTGCTGAACACTCTGGACCCACAGTTCACATACCTCAGCTGATAGGGTAGAGACTTCTAGAACAATTGAGAGGCCGTGAGCTGTCCAGAAGCTACCAAGGTGAAAGGGAGGCCAAGGTGCACCCAGACACACTCTCTGACTTCTCTCCCCTTACCAATGCAGGGGCTAGCTGGACATCCCCCCACCCCCTGCAGGGAAGTTCTAGCAGCCCTATCAGGATGGCCCTGAGCCCAAGCCAGTGGCAGGACCATTAGACCCTGGGCACTGTTGGGCCCAGGGTGAGACAGGTTCAGCAACACTGTGTTCAGGCCTCAGCTGGGCAGTCCATCCCCACACAGAGCACAGCCCCTGGGCCTATGGACCAGGGTTTCCAGGCCATTTGGATCTTTCAAGAAACACGCACTGCTTTTTTGTATCAGAGAGGAGACCCACATTGTACCTTCTTCCCTATGCTTGCTGATGGAACCAGAGACATCATAGAAGGCGGTTCCTATGGGCTGTTTTATAAAGGGGAAAACAGACTTAGTCAGTTTGGTCATTTGTCCAGGGTCACTTAGAAGTGCCTCTCTGTGTTTGGCTCCAGATGCCGCTCATGAGAGGGCAGGGGCTGCTGGCTACCCTGGGGCAACAGGATTTTAGAGACTGGAACTGAGGGTGGCACTGGAGGAGGGAAGGGGAGCCAGGACCCCATGTGGGACTCTGAACCCAGAGCCCTCTGGAGGGGCCTGAAGAATAGTGGGAGGATGTTGCCCCACCTACTGGGGCTGAGTTGTAGTGAGAGAGGAGCAGGTATAGTGGGAAACTAATCTGGTTCTTTGTCCCAGTTAGATGGGGACAGTGAGGAGGAGGAGGCCCCCAAGGCAGAGGCAGACCAGCGGGATCCGGGAGGTTAGAAGCGAGGCATCTGGAAATCTCCCCAGCCTGCTAGGCCTGCCGCCTCCCACTGTGTCCTTCACTATTGGAGGGCGATTGGAAAGTTGGGATGATGCAAGGCATTTCTCTGTGCTTGCGTGGCCAGTGCCTCAGACAGTCTCCAGCCAGAGGAGTTGATGGGCATTTTCATGTCAGTGTCTGAAAACTAGATGAAGACCGCTGGCATCTCTGGGCCACAGGGTAGACTGATGTGGTGGTGTCCTCTCTGCTGCTGTGTCCGGGGAACTCTGGCCTGGGGCCCAGCCAGAGGAATGGCTGACAGTATCCTTCCATGGAATTCTCTGAACCCCCAGCCCCAAAGTGGTTTGCCCATGTTCCACTTGAGGACAGAACCTGGGGCCACTTTCCGCTGGACTCTGCTAAGCCTAACACTTGGCACTTCGTACTTTCTAATCCTTGGCACTTAGTAGGTGTGCCATCACCTGCTGATTTCCTTTGAACTGCTTTCTGCTTGGACCCACAGCCATCTCCTCATGTCCCCTCTGCCAGCAAGGGGCATTGGTATCAGGAGACAGGTAGACAGTGTCTGAAGAGCTGCATTCCTGCCCTGTGGCAGGAACCACGGGCCCCTAGTCAACCTCACTGCAAGGAGTTAGGTGGTAAACCCTGCAAGGGCCTTAGGGAGCTTCATTGATCAATCCCGAACCCCCTCAGTAAGTGTCTGGTACAAAGAAGGTGCCTGTTTGTTGTGTGAGTGGATATGGTGGGCAGCAGCGTTTGATCTGCCTGAGGACTCCCCCTCCTTCCGTCTCCAGCCTAACACTGTGCCAAGCACACCTGGGCAGTGCATTTGTGAGGCTGAACTGTCAGCAACTGGTACTTCAGGGCTTGCGGGGGCTGTCGGGAGTGGAGTGGCACCCTTGGGTCTCCCCCTGGCAGCAGAGCATCCCTGCTGGGTAGTTCTTGCTCTAGGCCCAGCCACTTAACCAAATGGGGATAATGAAGCTTGCAGAGCAGGCAGTGTGAGGGGGAGAAGTAATTAGCAGGGTTTGCAGGAAGCTGCTTTAGTAGGTGGGGCCAGGTCTGCTGGCCCCAGGTCTTCCTGGGGGAAGCAGTCCTATTCCATCTCTCTGGTCTTGGTGCTGAAGCAGGCCTGATGTGACAAATGCTGCTTACCATGCTGGAGGCTGGTGCCTTCCTGGTCCATTGCTGCCCTGCTGCCCCTTCAAATGCAGGACTTCGCCATCCAGGGTAGAACGAGCCCTAAGCCAACACAGCCATGAGCAGCGCCTTCTGGGATGCTGAACCTGGCCACACACCTCTCGCTTGCTGACTCCCCTTCCCAAGTCCCTGAAGGGCTCCTTGTGCCTTCAAGTGCAGTTGGAAAACAAAACAAAACAAAACCCAACCTGGGAAACTATTTATCCCCACCTAATCGTGACCTTTGACCTTGGCTTCTAGCTGTCTCCTGAAGAGGAGGAGAAGCGTAGAATCCGGAGAGAGAGGAATAAGCTGGCTGCCGCCAAGTGCCGGAACCGACGCCGGGAGCTGACGGAGAAACTGCAGGCGGTGAGGAGCTGCGTGGGGTGGGAGCACTTCCGGGCAGGCCAAAGCAAGCGCCCTAGGGCTGCTGGCCCTCCCTCTCCTCTTCTGGTTTACCAGTGACCTACAGATGAGGTGGTAAGACAGAAACAGTCTTTCCTTGGCATTGTCATGCCAGTTAAAGCAACAGAGAAGGAGGGACAGTCAGTCGTTGACCCCCAACCTGGATCCAGAGGGAGAGGACTGGACAACCTCTGTGGGCCCAGCACCCTTTCTCACTCAGTGCCTGAGCATTCCCTGCTTCTGGACCAGGGATGACAGAGGATCCAGGACTCAGGGCAGGCCCAGACCTGCCCCCTCCAAACTTCCAGCCGCCTCCATGCCTACCTCCAGCAGGGGTGGCCCTGCTTAGCTGAAGCAATCTAGTTTGGGCAGAGAGAGACACATGATCAGCTACTTCCTCCCTGCAGGAGTCTCCATGGTCTCTGGGCCCTGGTGGAAATGGGGCAGATACCTACTGAAGGATACTATCTTGGGGTTCTGTCATGTCCTTCATAGGCAGGAGTTCTCCTTCTCTGCTATGAGCCTGAAGCTGTGGCCTTGGTACCTCATTCTGCCCGTGTGAGTCACTCTCCCACACCTGGGACCTGGGGCCCAGCCCCGCCCTTCCTTCTCAAAAGCTTGACTTGACCTATGTCACGTAACTCCCTCCAGAGCCCTCAGGGAGGGCTGTGTGCCATGTGTGGGAGGCCCAGAGCCGGGCCCACGTCTCCTGGGCAGAGTGTTTTCAGAGTGAGGAAGTGAGGGAGACTGTCAGAGGTCCTTCAGTGACCAGCCAGGATGGAACTCTGGAAGTGACCACTTGCCTTGCACCTCTCCTCACTTTGTTTAATCCTCCCAGGTCACCACCTACCTTCTTTAGCTGCCCTAGGTCTGTGCGGGAGCCCTTGCTCTTAGGTGTTGAATGTAAACAGCGTGAATTCCGTGGTGCTGAGCAGGGGAAGTGAGCAGACCCACCAGTGGTCAAGCTCATGGGGAAATCCCTCCTCACTACCAATCTCCAGGCCCCAGAATAGCCCCTCCCTCTGAGTCCCTCTACCTTCCTTCCCCAGAAGCCTACACCCTCCCCCGCCTCCCCACCCCGACCCAGCCACCCAGTCCCTGAGCCACATCCTCCACAGGAAACCTCTCATAAGCTCATGACGTTCATCAGACCCTTGAGACAGATGGAAACTTTTTTTCACTCCGGAATATTCTGTACTCTGCTTAGTGACGCTCTGGCCCGGATCCTGGATCATCTCCTTCCTGAGGAGGAATCGATGCGAGGGAGAGTGGAGAGGTGGCTGGTGACACACCCCTTTCATCCTTCCTGGCTGCTCTCTTGAGGCAGGCTTTGCTGTTGCTATGACTTAATGTGAAAGGAGGGCCGCTCAGGACAGTGTGACCTTGCTGTCCTCGTATCAGGAGGGTTCAGACTGTTGGCTCCCTACCTGGGAAGCCCAGGCACTGAAAGGAGTGTGTACCCCCTGGGCCCTGAACCACCTGCTCTAGGAATTAGAGCAAAAAGGTGAAGAAGGGCTGAGATGTTCCCATGGTGCTAATGGAGCACTTTACTATGAGCCAGCCCCTGTACTGGGCTGTGTGTGCACAGAAACATCCACTGTCATGCAGTGTAGAACAGGGTGTTTATGTGTCCACAGGTAGGCTAAAAGGGAATGAAGAGGTAGGAGAAGTGGGGGTGGAGCTATGTGCTCCCTCCCCCCCATCCATTCCCCACCTCAGGGATACCCAGGGGACAGGTGTGGATTCTGGAATTGCATATGCTGTGCTCAAATCTGGACCACCCCACCTCTTGCTCTGTGGCTTTGTGCAAATTACTGAGCCTCTCTGAACCTCAGTTTCCTTTTCTGCAAAATGGGCTCATAAACATATCTGCTTCAAAAAACTGCTGGAGGATTGAATGAGATAATACCTATGAAACACTCACCACAGTGCCCGGTGCAAAGTGTGCACCATGGGGTTGTGCTGCCACCTCGTCTCCAGGCTGGGTTTCCTCCCTTCTCGGTCTGGAACCCGGGAAAGAAAAGGGATCTCGACTGAGAACCAGTGTGGTCTGTTGCTAGGTGTGTGAACTTGCCGTGTTCACCATTGGTTATCTGTGGACATTGCTAGTTTTCCCTTTCTCTCCTGGATTTGAACTGCTCCCCACACCCTGTCAGTTGCTGTTCCTTACCCTCCTCTCTTTTCCCCCAGGAGACGGAGGAGCTGGAGGAGGAGAAGTCAGGCTTGCAGAAGGAAATCGCAGAGTTGCAGAAGGAGAAAGAGAAGCTGGAGTTCATGTTGGTGGCCCATGGGCCAGTGTGCAAGATCAACCCAGAGGAGCGCCGCTCGCCCCCGGCCCCAGGGTTGCAACCCCTGCGCAGTGGGGCTGGAGGAATGGGAGCCGTGGTGGTGAAACAGGAGCCCCCAGAAGAGGACAACCCCTCATCTTCATCAGTGGGGCTGGACAAGGCCCAGCGCTCTGTCATCAAACCCATCAACATCGCTGGGGGCTTTTACGGAGGGGAGGAGCCTCTGCACACTCCCATCGTGGTGACCTCCACACCTGCCATCACTCCAGGCACCTCGAACCTCGTCTTCACCTACCCCAGTGTCCTGGAGCAGGAGTCGCCTGCGTCCCCCTCGGAGTCCTGCTCCAAGGCGCACCGCAGAAGCAGTAGCAGTGGGGACCAGTCATCAGACTCCTTGAACTCCCCCACTCTGCTGGCTCTGTAACCCAGCTCCCAGGGGGTCCTCACCACTGCCTCCTTCCCAGAGACTAGCACCTTCAAGAGCTCCAGGGCTGTGAGGGCAAGAGGGGAACCCTACCTGAGAGCTCCCTGGCTCTGGGGAGACGCGGGGGGACTTGGCAGTGAGGAGTTGGAGGACTCGGATGATCTCTTGGAAGTTCTGGGAGCTCTTCCCTCATTCATCTTGCAAAGCAAATCCTGTTTCTTGAAAAGCCTTGGAGAACTCGGCTTGGTGGACTCAGGCATCTCTCTGGCTTCTGAGGAGCCTGAAGCTGGCGTGGACCGCTCCTGTCCCCTTGTCACGCTGTGTCTCTGGAGTGATGGTGTCTCTCCCTGCCCCACCAAGCATGCTCAGTGCCTTTTGGTTTCACCTTCCCTCTATTTGCCCCTTCCTCCCCCAAGTGTCAATTTTACTTCCTCTTGGTTTTTATCAAATTTGCCATGACATTTCATCTGGGTGGTCTGAATATTAAAGCTCTTCATTTCTGGAGATGGGGCAGCAGGTGACTTTTCTGCTGGGGTTGACTTGTATGGAAGGGGATAGTCCATGTGCAATACAGAATCTTCCCTCCCCCGGCGCTCCCTGGTCCACCACCATCTCCAGATCCAGCTGCAGGCTCCCTGAGCTCTCAAGGAGATGCCGCCATGACTGGAGGCTCGGAGAACCCTTCCTCCCCATCCTTGGAGACGGCCTTTGGAGGAGCAGCTTGGCCAGAAGACAGGGTGTGAGTGAGACAGCCAGGCACAGGTTGAGTATGCCAAATGCCTAATTACCAGGCCAGGAATAGTGCCAACAAAGCCACACGGGTGTCCTAGCCAGCTCCCCTCCACCCAGTGTCTCGAGGACGTCTCCTGTAATTACTGCCTCGCCATCCTGCCCCTGGACCCTTCTCTTCAGACCGGAGAGGCGTCCCTCCCTGGGCACCACACATCTCTTCATGTCCCTGCCAGCTCCGCCCTTTCCCCTCCTGGCTCTCAGGGTGACGCCACCCACGGAGATTTAATGAGCTTGGGCCTGGACCCTCCCCTGATTGCTGCCAGTGGCCCTACCCCAAGCCTCCAAGGAGCCTCTGCTGTGGATGCAAACACAGGGGAGGGCGGAGCCGGCAGTTGGAGTGGATTGCTTCAAGGCAGCCCAGGCACCTGCTGCTGCTAGGCCTTCTGTGGTTATCTGCTACCTGATGGACTGAGTGCTTTCTCTTTTATGCTCCCCACCCCCTCACTCCAGCATGTTCCTTGGGCTTGGCCAGCTGTGAACAGCCCACCGAGAGGAGCTGTCACTACGGCTGGTGGCTCAAGAGCTATGACCGGGGGCTGCTGAAATCAGAGATGAGCTGTGTGGCTTCCCACAGGGCAGGGGATAGGGGGGTGGGGTGCAGCTGGGGAAGGGGTCATCCAGGCCTCCTGAAAGAGTGCAGCTTAGTGCAGCAGCATAGCTCATCACGGTCCTCCCACCCCTCTGGGCCTATTTTCTCCCCAGGGTGCTGCTCCCCTGTTCTTCTGGATTGGCCTCTACTGGGCTAGAGGGAGATCCACTGTTGTGATTCAGCCCTAGAGATCATTGTTGGAGCCTTGAAAACTATCTGGATGCTGTTTCGATCAAACCTGGGGCCAAGGGTGGTTCATTTCAAAGTTAGACCTATTTGCTCTCCTGTTCTCTCCTTCATGGCCTCCCATGCTGGTCATTATTTAGTGTCTCTTGCCCACTTAACCATGCACTGGACACGGTGAGTGGCACGTGAGATGCTTAAAAGTCATGGCCTGCTGTGACAGGAAGTGACGTATGCCAGGACAGACCATGCAGAGAGAATTGAGAGGAAAAGGATCTGTGCAAAAAGAGTCAAAAAATCTTCTTTCCCACATTCCTTACCTGTGATGCTGCCTTCTGATAAGATCAGGCAATTGGCTCTCTGACTTCAGATTAGTGAAGAACCGGAAGTCAGCCAGGAGTAGCAGGAGATAGGCAAAGAGAATGGGATGCCCTCAGCTCTGAAAAGCTTATTATCTCAAGTGGTTTTGTGGCCAAATGGGAGCTCTTTGCTCCTTGGTGCATATGTCTTCAGTGACACTGCTTTCTGGTGTCTTATTTCTAAAAACCCCTCTGTGCCTCACTTTGCACAGTACCAACCCCAAGGCAGGTCACTTGTGTGACTTGTGTGACTTGGGGCCAGGCTGGACATTCCTGCGACAGCTTGCCTTTGCTTGAGATTTCCAGCTGTTGGTTAGGGGACCAGCGGAAGGCAGAACTCAGCCACTGTGGGACTTCAGAAGCTCCCTGTGGCTGTGTTCTCAGTCAGTTCCCTCTGACTTTGTTCTAGAATGCAAATTGGTTTCCCCAAAGCCAGGGGTTATCTGGGGAAGGCACTTAAGTCAGGATCCCTCAGTTCCTCCCCTCTGGCTTGTTCTAGTTCACGTACACATCCCTTTGCTCCCAAATTATCAGACACTAGGCCTTCTGCTGCCTCTTTCCTGGCTCCAGCTAAGGGATGGCTGCCATGGGTGCCTCCCTGCCTTCCTGTATCCCTAGCCGAGAGGCAGCTGGTGTGGACTCCAGTTGGGCTGCAGGCAGCTCTGGGGTGGCAGGGGGCAGGCGCTCCTTGACAGGCTAGTGTGAAACAGGAAGTCTTCTTGGCCACCTGGCCAGGCTCTCTGGGGACCGTCCTCTTTCCGGCCGGGTGGACGGACACAGCTCCCAACGCAGGAAAGAGGCACTCCCTAAGCAAAGCTTAGGAAACTGCCAGAGTCAGCTCAAAGCTGAGAATTTGCTGGGGGAAGTTTTAGAAAGCATTGTTCTGTCAGCTTAAAGACCAGGTGTGTCCACTGTGGCTGGTCACACAAGCTTGTCTAAGCCAAGAGCCATCAGAGGAGGCTGCTGCTTCCTTTTCTCAGGCTTTGGGGAAAGGAGCTCCTCTCTGCTCTCACTTGGCTCAGGTATAAGGATGGCCTCAGTTCTAGAAAGGGACAAGAAGGGGCTTTCTTTCCCTTCTCTGATGGACCAACAATGTTCCTTGCAATCTCACCATTTAACTTGCAGGTTTATTTCCTGCTCTAACGCAGTCCCTTTAAGAAGGAAAAGAATAAGCATCTACTGTGTGCCAGGCACTGTGTTAGGCACTTTTATGTTTACCTTCTTTAGGATGAGACTAGAGGGTCCTATAAAGGCCCCCAAAGCAATAGATAAACAAAAACACTTGGGAGGTGAGATGGTCTTTCTTCAAAGAGCAGAGGCAATATTGCCTTTAGCCTGAAGCTTGTTCTCAAAGCCCCATGCCCTGCATCACCTTGCATCCCTCCCCCTTCACCCCTTTGCACTCCACAGGTGGTCAGCGGGGTAACCTGAGACCTTATAGAATTTGTGGACCAATAGGATACTTGGTCTGTGAACTTTCTTTTTAAAACTTAAGTAAAGGGGTCTTGCTACTTTATGCTTGTTGAGTCTTCTTAATATTCATCTTAAAAGCCAGCATCTCACTATTTATTGACAGGTGTGTGTATGTGTGTGTGTGTGTGTGTGCGCGCGCGCATGTGTGCCTATCCAGATGTGCCCATGTCCTCCTGCAGCTTTAAAAAAAAGGAAACCCAGTCACCCCACTACTAATTTGATGTCTCCTCGTGCTTCTAGTGCTTGGGCTTATATACCAATAAAGGTTTTTAATTTTCCAATGCTGACATGGTCAGGAGGAGCTGGGTCAAACTTGGGGGGTGGGTGGGGCAGTTGCAGGATGGGGAGGGGAGGAAGAAATTGACATTTATTTTATTATTTATTTCAAATGTTTACATCTTTGTGTTGTATCAAGCCTGAGTAGAAACGTATAGCATTAAAATAGTCAGTTCCTCTCTCCCTCTCTTTCTTCTTGATTTTTTTTTTATAAAGAGTTTCAGGTAATGATGCTTTTTTTTTCTGAGTCTCTAGAAGTGGTTTGTGACTTGTGCTGTATAAATGGTCTAAAAAGGTTCTCTTGTAAAAGATGGGTTGTCATTCCTCTGGGGACAGTGGTTACCAAGAATTCTGTATTACTGGAGAACTCAAGGGGAGATCCAGTGCTGTTCCTCAAAATATATTTTCTCTGTATGATTAAAAGTTTATTCCATTTACTTCAGTTTGTGGTTACTTGATGTCAAGGAAGAAAATATTCGCCTTTGTATAAAGATTAGGTATCAGGGTGTCTTTTCTGCAGTGGGAGATGTATATAGTATTGTGGTATATAGTGGAAAATCATAAGCTTTGTGCCTCTGTATCGAGATAAGTCAGTGATGTGGGGTGAAGTCAGTTATGAGATCCTGGAGGCGAACAAATTGTCCAAGATTCCTATAGCTTGATGGAGAATTTCATTTCTTTGTGAGCACCTTTTTCCTTCTCTTTTTTAAAGTATTGGTGGATCCCTTTGGAAAGACCCCTAAATAGTTCCCTTTGAGCAGGACCTCGAGTCCAACAATCTTTGTACAATTTTGCAAATTAAGGAGTGGCTCTGCTCGGCAGCATCTCCGGTGGTGTTTCTTGTGGTCATTTGTTTTGTTGTTTTACTGTAACACAAGCCTACAGTATTTGCACTAAAGAAAGCTCGTTAGAAAAAGCTTGCTGCTATGGAAGAAAGAACATATTAAAACCTTGTTTTCCTTTGCGGTTTTTTTTTTTTTTTTGGTTAGTTTTTCCACTTTGAATTGACTAGTATTTTGTAGAATAAAATGAATTAAGATGAAGAGCCTCCGATGGTTGGTTTATTCCCTTTCTTTCCCATCTCTCCTGTCATTTCTCTTTGTTGTCCACCCCGCTATCTTGGGCCTGTAGGTAGAGGCCGTGTCTCTGGTGGGTGGTTGGAGGGTTTGGGAGGGGGGAGCAGGGACTGGCTGGCCTGAAACTTCTCTCCAACAAAAACGCTGGGAGCTTTAGAGCTGCCTCACCTCTTTTCCTCTTAGACCCTCTTCACAACCCTTCCCCATCCTCTTCCCATTCCTTGGGTTGATGATTCTCAACTGCCAAGTACTGCCAGGCTAGGAGCCAATGCGAGTTCTGTCCCTTGGAGGGGGTGTTTTTTGTTTGAATAGATTGACTCTGGAAACCCACTAGTCTTCAAAGAACCAATTAAACGTGTTGCTAGGATGATAGTCAAAGGGGCAGAGAGGTACCTGCAAACAAGCAGGTAAGTGGGAGATGACATCTCCAGATTCCCCTCCTTGGACAGACATAAGCTATTGGGTATAAGGCTCTCAGAAGTGTCAGCCCAGACCCCGTTGTCCTGTAGACCAGGAAACCCAGGGGTAACCAGGAAACATCTGTCCTGGGGTACGCTGTCTGTGTGGTGTACGTGGTAGGGAGGCAAACCTGTCATTAGCTAATGCCTGCAGTGATTGGCAGCTGGCTGAGAATTAGTCCCTGAAATCACCCCACTCCAGAGCTGTTTCGGACAGGCTCAGCATGTGGACCTTGTGCTCCGGAGGGCAAAAGAGCTCTGGACTCTGAGTTAGAGGGACCCCGAACCCAAGGTTTATCCCCACCTACTTGTTGGCCTTTGAGATTTGGAGAAGCTGACTCAGCCTTAGTGTCCTTGCGTGTAAAGGGGGGTCATGATGATACTATCACAAGAGCCCCCACAGCAGGAGGAAATTCAGACATCTTCTTCCCAGGGTCTGGGGAACCCCAGCCCTGGGCCTCCTCGCGGCCTTTCCTACCCAAGTGGACGACACGGAGGGTCTCGGGGGCACCCCTTTCCTGAGCAACTGATGTGTCTCCTTGTGATGTGAACATCAAGGAGGCAGATGCTCATCACATTCACGGTGGCCTTGGGGGATTCTTGGGACTTGGTTCTTGCTGGTCACACATGCCCAGGTGCCACCATGACAGTGCCATCTTGCCATAATCCTTTCAACGCTTGTTTAAGTTTATACCTCTTGACCACATGGCAATTAGAGGCTGGTGGTGGCCAGGCACTTATTACTTGGAGTCATAAGCAGGCTTGCTGCTTTCTGCTGCTGTAAATGCTTTAAAAGCACCCAGGCAGATCTTTGCTCTTTTCTTGAGATAATCAATAGGAGTCACTTTTCTTGGTTCCCAAACCTAAGAGTCTGTCAGGGGATTTTGTAGTCACCACTAAGCCTAGGCTAGCTTGGCCAAACCTGTTCAGTGAGGTGGGTTAATGGCAAATGATACCAATTACAATATCAACCATTTTGGAGGGCCAAGGATTAAACAATTTGCTCTCTGGGGAAAGGCGTCTTGGTGAGGGGTTCCTGGACTATCCCCTTTTGCTGGACCCAGAGTTCCCCAAGTGAACACAATATTATTCCCAGGCTTTCTTTGCTCATCAGAATACTGCATAGGGAAAAGGAATTTCTCCCAGAGTCGAGATTTTCCAAGATGTTCTGCAATGTTTGTCTCTTGGGCAGCTGGGCGAGACCATGTGTGTGAGGGTAGGGGAAAGGTAGGAGGTACTAGAAGAAGCTATGTAGTTAAAGCCATAGATCTTGGTTATGAAATTAACTGATGCAATATGATTATAGGACAACTACCAGCTCTGGGCTCTGTGCTGTTTGGAATAGAAGGGTGTGGTTTCCCTTTGGGCCCTGTATGTTTAAGGGACGGATGGGATACTTGTTCATGATAGCCCAGCCCAGCCATGCCCCATGGAAGAGGAGGAAGAAGAGGAGGAAGGGGAAGAGGAGGAGGAGGAGGAGAAAGAGGAGGAGTAAGAGGAGGAGGAGGAGGAGGAAGAGAGCTGACAGCTGCCAGCCTCCCTTCCCCACTAACCATGCACCTGATTCTGGATTCTGCTCTATCACCTGCCTTTGTTCTTGCCAAACAGTCTGTTCCTCCCCAACAAGACAACAAAAGGACTGTTCCTGAGAAGCTGTGAGCTATTAGGACAAGTCCCCCACCCTTCTTTACAGTCAGCCTTGGCTTTGCAGAACCTGCCTGGAGTGGAGAGAAAACAAAGCCTCTGCCCTTTGTGCAGGCTCCCCCTTCCTCTTTCTGTGGCTCTGGTGGACAGATGACCCTGGCAAAGCGTGTGGGGTTCTACCCAAGGTTCAGAGTTGTTGTCTCTACAAAGTTCTACTCAGTTAAGAAAAAAAGTAAAACCTGCTGCAGTCTCCACCTCTGGAACTGGAAAGGTCTTTAAACAAAACACCTTAGTAAGTTTATGCTAGCTACAGGAGAGAGACCAAATCACAAATACTAGGTGGTGTTGGGCTGCTCCTGATGTGCCAACTGAGCGTCTCTAAGGACACCTGGAGGACACGGCCCTGCTGATATGTGGGGAAAGCATTCCTTGTCCAAAGACACAGTATAGGGTTCCTTGGGGCCTTAGATCTGGGACTGTTCTGGAAGGCCTTATCCTGCCTTATCCTGTAGGACATTTAGAAAGTATTCAGGATAATTTAGGTGATATTTCAGTGAGAAAAACATTTACATAACATAAAACCAACCCATTTTATTTTATTTTTTAAAATAATGTATTTATACATAAATTTCATATCTCTGTGATCTCTGGGGTTTACCCCCCTCCCTGACCATTCCCACCCTGTCGTCCCCCCCCCCAAGTTGTGTACTTCAATTTGGTTGTTGGCTTGTTTTGACTTTTCTTCATGGGTTTTTGTTTATCTTTCCCATGTCCCATTTAGTAGTGAAACCATTTGGTTTCTATTTTTTCTTTTTGACTTGTTTCTGCTAATATGAATTCTTCTAAGTCCATCCATGTTATCATAAAGTCATCCAATTTGTTATTTTTAATTGATGAGTAATATTCCATTGTGTATGTATACCACATTTTTTTCATCCAGTCATCTGTTTTCGGACATTTCGGTTGCTTCCATGTCCTTGCAATTGTAAATAGTGCTGCAATAAACATCCGAGTACAAAAACCAACTCATTTTAAAGTGACTAATCCAGCAGCAGTTAGTACCTTCGCCACCACTTCTGCCTAGTTCCAAACAGTTTCATCACCCCAAAAGGAAACCCGGACCCATTAAACAGTTACTGCCCACCCTCCTGATTCCCTGGCAACCTCCAGTCACTGTCTGAGTCTATGGGTTTCTGTTTTGGCAGTATTTTTGAAAATCTTAAAGACTTTTCTGAACTAATGCAATCATGAAACACTAGTGGAATTATTAGTGGAATAAACAGTGTAAAGTAAGCTAGTAACTATGAACAGTGATCAAGTTTCATCTTTATTTTGGTATTTCGAGTTTCTCATGCCCTCACCTACATGGTCTCATCAGCCGCCCAAGAGATGAATGTTGACAAACATGTTGGAAATTCTCAGCTCCAGGAGAAATTCCTTTTCCCTTAGACAGTGGCCTGTCTGGTACGCAGGCAAATAGAATGACAACCTTGATCCTCTGCACAAGGCAAGTGTCTGTTTCTCAAAGACAGAATAAGCCTGAAAAGACAGACTTCATTCACTGCTGAAAACAGACACCTTTTTCATGTTGTAAACACAAGAGAATCACCTTCAAATTAAATTCAAAAATTAATATGAAGGTGGAGTTGTCATCATTCTGTTCTTACAGCTTCAAGGAAGAAATTATCTCCTTTATTCAAAAATGTATTGTGTCCCTACTCAGTGCCTGGTGCCATGAAATGCTCTCTTGGGGCACAGTTCTACAGAATACTGTTTACACAGTATTATATAAGTCACCCCTTTGTTTCCCAGTCAAATATTTTCATTTCAAATATCAATGAACTCTGAGCTGGAAGCTTCCCTCAAGGAGGCTAAAACCTGATAGGAGAGTGAAGTCAAGGACAGAAGTTACAGTACAGATAGTATGTGGTTTGGCCTATGGCAGAAGGGGGCTTTCAGAGAAGATTTTCTGGGCTGGAGGGGGAATGGGCATCTGTATAGGATGGAGGCAGGGAGTAAGCACAAGAGACTATGCAAATAACCCACTGGGGGGAAGAAAGGATAGAGCAGCTTTAGGGATTGGAAAAGTCTCCCCCAAAACCAGAGCCATGGGCTGATTTAGGGGATGATGGAAGTTTCACCTGAGCTCTTATGAGCCTAATTGCAAGCTTAGATCTTTCTATCAGTCAACCCCCAGGAGGGTGCATTTGTGCCAGGTTCTGTACTTTCCTCCATGCTGGGGAGGCAGAGGTGATAGGAAGTTCACACACAAGTATGTGAACACACACACACACACACACACACACACACATACCCTGTCATTGTCTAACATGGATCAATCAAATAAGCATAAGCTACCAAGCGTCTCAAAGGTGTGTGAGGTGTCATGGACACAAGTACCACTGGGAATTTCCCTAGCTTGGGGGGCTTCTCAGACCTAGTAGCATTTAGACTGAAACCCCAAAGTTAGCAGAAATGAGAACTTTATTTTGAGGCATTGGAATAGTTTATGAGTAGAGGGTTACATACCCACAGTCACATGCTAGGGAGATTTAGTGCAGCAGAATGTGGAGAAGGAGGGGTATGTGAGGAGGCCAGCAGCTGGGATTTTGGGGAGGCTGCCTTTCAGCCTGGAGAGAGCCAGAGCTAGTAGTGGAGTCAGAAGGTAAGAAGGTGCTTCTGAGGAGTCCAAGATGCTGCTGGTTCCAAGAATGGAAACTGGAGGATGGGAAGAGAATCTGGGTGGGGGTGGGGAGGCCAAGGTCCTGACTTCATTTTAGGCATTTTCACGTGAGGAGCTGATAGGACTGACACATTCCACGAAGGCAGCCTGGGTGTGGGCCATAAGCAGGCAGCAGGTGTGGACCCAGTGAGGAATTTCCTTCTGGAGAAGATTACACAGCCTTGTGGATTGCTGCCTCCACCACTTCATCTTTCATAGCTGGTCTGGACCTCAGGTCTTTGTGTTTCCCTGGTCAGTTCTCTCTCCTTCCTCAGAAGCAGTGTTCACATGGCTTTCCAACCCTCAAGCCCTCCCCCAACCTCCTCACCTCCCACATACAATGTCACTAAAAACTCACCAAAGAAGTAGATCATTGGAAGGGGTCTTCCCAAGCTGCCATGCCAAATCTATACACCCATCCCCTTGTCCCTGCCTTCCTACCTTCATTTGCTTGACCAGAGTAGGGTCCCCCCCTCCCCACTCCACCCCACCCTGAGGCTCATTCTTCCACTCATCTCTGGGCCCATAAAGTCCTTTCCTCTCAAGCAAATGGGCCTACCACTTTCTTCCTCTTCTCATTTTGTTATTGCCCCCCACCTCTCCATCAGCATGAGAGGCAGCTAAAGCCCGCTCATCTTAAAAATGGGTGCCCATCGTCTGCCATCGAGCTGGCAGAGGCTAACCCGGGAGCCCCAGACCTGACCAGCGCACAGGCAAGACTGGATCCACCCAAGGTCCAGGAATAGCCAGGGATGGGGAGGGAAGTGGGGGTGGAATAGGACACCTTTGCTGCTTCACTCTCATGCCACTTAGTCCTCAGGAGGAATAAGAAGAGCACAAACATTGTACACAGCGACATAGAACGGATGACAAACCAGATAAAGAACCTGCCCATACACGTGTATAGGACACAGAAGAAGGATCACTCAGACAGTACATACTGGACTGGGAAAATAACCGTGGTAAAAATCTATCACAGAACTGCACATACAGCTTCACTGGGAGTGGATGGATGAGTCAAAACTCCATTTTGGGATATGCCACCCAAGAAAACAAGGTACCCTCCCCAAGCCTTGGGAAAGGAGGACCCAGACTTGGGGCATCGACTTCACAGCAAATCTGCAAACTGAGGGAGAAGAGATGACCTGTAAAGTCCATCAATGCCTGCCTCCATGAAAAACCTCTTTACTGACAATGGCTGGGGGAAAGTACCCCCTAAACCAGAGGTCAGAGATATGGGGTGCAGAGGCAGTGGATTGGCAAGGAGATCAGACTGGAGAGGGCAGCCAGCAACAAGAAGACATTGATAAATCCCAAATGAGCATGGACTGGCTGCCCAATGCAAAACTAAGACTACAAACCATCAAGCATGATATACCATGTCCCAGAAACACAGTCCCTCATCCAGGAAATGGACATAGTCACAGAAAAGGAAGAGATTCAATGGCCTCAACATAAATCAACAAACAACGAGAGAGGAGACTGAGTGAACACAAGAGATGTCAGGGGTGGGGGTGGGGGAAGGCATTCCAGCAACCATTTACCTATGTAAGAAATTAAAAGAATGAATTAAACATTTTTTTAAAAAAATTGCACCCTTGGCCCCCACCTCCCACTTCAACTTTGCAACTGAGTCTTGAAAGAGTTATCCTTTTCTATTATCATTATTTTCTTATATTGCTGTTCCTTTTTAAATTAACCTGTTTCTCTCTACAGGTGTAGTCCTAGTAGTTCTCCCACCACCATAGCACCTGTGATCCATCACCATAGTCCCTTGTGCTCTTCCTTCCCCTGTTTTGACCTCTCACCCTGCCTTTCCCTTCCTGATCTATGACCTGATTGCAAGTTTTATCTTTTTTTTTTTTGACCTTTTGTTTAGTTTCTCTGTATTTCACATATAGTGAAACCATCTGATATTTATCTTTTTCCTTCTGACTTATTTCACTTAGCATCATCCCTTGGAAGTTATCTTTGCTTGTGGTGCCCACTTACTCACCTCCCACTCTTCCTTCAACCCACTGAAGTCTGCTTCCTCCCCCAGTGTCCTGAGACTGCTTCCTTGTGACCAAATCCTTCAGACACAGCTTGTCCTCCTGGGCTGCACGCAGCTGTCTCTGTTAACAGCTCCTTTTCTGACAGGCCACTTGCTTTGGTTTTCCTCTTCCTATCCTTGACTCTCATTTCCCCCTCACTCTCCATATCAATTCAGCCCACCACCAAGCAGTGTCCCTTCTGTGTCTTCTCTCCAACCCTACCACCATCAGCCTGACACATACCCATCACCTCTCACCTGTGACCATAGCACTAGACTGATTTTGAGAGTCTGCTATCTATTTTTACTGCCATAGTTCTGCCAGACTGATTATATAAGTCTCCCCCTCAATGATTTTTCACAGAGATGTACCAATGAGAATTGCTTTTAGTGGCTTGTGACAGAAACCCAAGTAACAGAACCTTGAGCACACAAGGTTTCATTCTCTCCTATCAAAGTCTGGAGCCAGAGATGGAGGTCTGACCTGGTGGTTTCATGTTGTTCTATGGTTCCTCCAGGTTTTCTCTCTGCTATTCCCAAGGTGTGGCCCTAATTTCCATGTTTCTAATAAACTCTAGCCTCATCTTCATTTTCCAAGAAGTATATGGACGAATTGAAGAGAGACATTCTTGCCCCTATTACTTATGGCTCTTTTTCCTTTATGGAGATTTCTCTGAAAAAAAAAACAAAAACAAAACAAAAACTTATGATGCTTCTGTTTATATTTTATTAGCTAGAACATTTAAAACCAGAGTTAGCTGCAAGGGAGTCTGTGAATTGTAATCTTAAATTCAGTTTTAATAATAGGTGGACTTATAATAAAACTGAGAATTGTGTTATGAAGGAAGAAGGGAAAAATAGATACTGGAATAAGCAACAGTTCTGTCATCATCTGCTCCTTTGGTCACCCCAAAATTTATGTACTCTCTGAATTCCCTATGTTGGGTGATTTCCCTTTTGAGGGAGACAATCCCACAGTGTCAAGAAAATCAAGACTTGGCACTACCAGGTAATGTGCTGCTCTTTCCATGTATTTCAACTGTAGCTTCTCCTGGTCTGAAAACCAGAAAACTGAAAGACACCCATTCTTAATATACAAGGTGAATCAGGAACAGGATAATTCACTAAAGACTCCCACTTGGAAAAAGTTGAAGGAGTGAAGACCCCCTTCCAGGCGGTGGAGTCAATGCTTTGAGTAGCCTGTACAAACAAGCAGTCCTAGATTTCCCTGGGAAGAGTTCTTTTTGTCATTTGCCTCTTGGGAGATTTCTCCTTATCCCTTATTCCCCACAGTCACCCTTGAAATAGACATTGGTGAGCAGGTCCTCTGGGGAACTTTATTGAGGTCAGTCTTTTCCTGTTGTTGCAGGTTCTGGAGCCCAGGGATTTGTTTGGGAATTAATTGTCAAGACTAGGAGAGAGCACAGCAAATGCCTTTTATTATTGTTCAATGTGTTTTCCTTAGCAGTTTAGCAGGCTTTCCATCTGTCTGCCTCTGGTTAGTTCCTTATACAAAAACCACAGTTAATGGTTTAGTGCAGCCATCATTTTAATACCACATGGGAACCCAGGGTGGGTTGAGAAGGTGAAATGCCAGCCTTTCCTGTGCCTGACCACACCAAACAGCTAAGTTTGCTTTGGTCTGTAGACCTCTAGACAGATATGTAAGGAAACCTCCTCTCAGGGGGGTGACCACCCCACCCCCTTCTCAAATTTCCATCTAATACACTTCAGCTCTTTGGGATTTCAGTTGGAAGATGGCAAGCAGCATGTACCCCTGATCCCTCCTAAACATACACTCTCCTCTTGCCTCCTCCCCATTATTCTTCAGGTCAGAGATTGGGTCTTCCTCTTTTGTTGTCTTCTTCAGGCTTGCTTCTTAATACTTCTAAGTGGATGTCAAAGACATCCAGAGCACCCTTTCTCAAACAAAGCTCTTTCAAGACTGTTGTCTGGCTGAAGAGTCCTATGTTGGATGTCAGAGTGTCACTTGACTCTTCCTCTACAATGTTTCACGATCAACCTAACTCTACTTTCAAAGTAAGAGGACAATCATACAGACTGGAAGAAAATGACATGCGCAGAAAGGTAGATGAAAAATGCAAGTAATCCTACTGTTCAAAACAGGATCTGCTTACCTCATGAAAGACTTCCTATGTTGCTCAGGGTAAGTCCGAAATGTGTCAGCGGGCCGTTGGGTGCCTGACCCTTTCTGATCTCCCCAGCGTCATCTGCGCAAATTCCCAGTCTCACATTTTTCACAACCACCACCCTGGACTTCCTCATTTCCTTCAGTGCATTTTGCTCAGGACCCTCCTAAAAGCATAAGAGCAATCTGAAAGCTTTTTACCCCTTGAATTGCCTCCTTTCTCAGGTTTCAAATCAAAGTTCACTGTCTTATAAGGATTTTCCTGGGCCCTGGCATCCTTCAGAGCCCTTGGCTCCCTTCACCTATTTAATTCTTCTGCAGGATTATTAAATAACTCTGCTCCCCATTGGAACATCTTAGAGAAAGACCCAGGGAGGTTGTTCTGTCTACAGTCTCTAACCTACATTAGGACGGTGAGGTTCTAAAGAGCAAATCTGCCTGAAATCTCCAGTGGTTCCATGATTCCTCTTGTGTTTTCATCTAAAGTCAAGTTCCTTTCTGGAGAGTCCAAGGGCCCACATGGCCTGGCTTCTCCCTCTCTTCCCTCCTGCCTTCCCATCCCATTTACATTCATCCAAACTAAAATGCCTTTCAGTATCTTAAACAGAATGCCTTTTAGTGTCTTAAAGGGAATGAACCTATTACTTATGGGTCTTTAGATATGTTTTGCCCATTTTCTAGTTAGGAAGTCTTATTCATCATGCAGCTCTGAATGCTGAGAGCTGCATTGCTTGGTTGATTGATTGACTGACTTGTTTATTCCTGCTCTCTTGAGGTGCCAGGAAACAAGCTAAGTGCTAGCTAGGGAAGTGGAATGAACAAGACAGACTAAGTTCCTGTCTCCTTGTATCCCTGGCTATCCTCACCGGGAGACTGGAGTAGGCGTCCCTCCTCTGGCTCTCTGAAAACCCCTTAGCAGGCTCTTATCACACTGTCTTAATGACTGTTTACCTGCCTGTCTCCCTAACTAGCCCATAAGCTATTCATTGACTGATTCTATGAACCAGTCCATTCCCACCTCTGCTAGGGGAAGTTATGAGAAATGGGAAATGATATAGAATGAATGAACTGGGTCACAGTGTGGGCAGAGGTCATAGGGCAATGCCTGATGTGGACTGGGGACAGAAGCAAAGGCATCAGAGGCCCCTTTTCTGACTTCTTCCTTGGGAAGTTCCAGAAAGTGTGCTTGGAGAAATGCACTTGGAGGTGACACAAAAGGCCATAGGTATGATTGCTTCTGTTTATTCTGTCCTGGAGTAGGTAAACCCCAAAAGACAGAAAACAGGTTGGAAATGGTCAGGGCCAAGGAAGAGCCAGAAAGCATAATGGGTGTGGTTTTCTTTTGAGGGGATAAAATGTTGTTGAACTAGATAGAGACAGTGTGAGTATACTGACTGTCACCGAATGGAACACTTTTGAGGTGGCAGATTTTGTTATGTGAATTTCATGGGGGTGGTGGAGAGGGATTCCTGGCATCTGGAGCTGGTGGACTGGGTTCTGACAGAAAAAGACCTCCCAGAACCCCCTGGTCTCTCTTTGACCTGGTTCCCCCTGGACACTGGTCTCTGTGTGCGCTTGGGATCTGTGCAAGAGCATCGCTGGCTTCTCTAAAGCAGGAATGGATGGTAGGTTTTCTTTCAGATGAGGCTGTAGAGGTATGCGTCTGGACACTTGCCTCAAAAATTAGGTTCCAAAGTCCAGGTAAGTGTGTTTGTTTATGAAGGCATGACAACGGCCTGCCTAGCTGAGGGACAAAGTGGTCAAAGCAGAAGACCCAAGAAACTTCGCGTTTTCTGAGTCTCTGCTCTGCCAACAAAAGACCGTGTGACTCCAGCAAGTCACTTTTCAGCTCTGATTTTAAAAAAAGCCTCAATCATTGTTCATGGGAATTCAAAATGTCACAGCTGCTTTGGAAAAACAGTTGGGTAGTTTTTTACAAAACTGAACTTATTCCTGCAATCATATACTTAGATATTTACCCAAGGGAGTTGAACATTTATGTCCATACAGAAACCTGTATGTGAATGTTTATGGCCATTTTATTCATAATCAGCAAACCTTGGAAGAAACTAAGGGTCCTTCAGTGGATGGATGAGAAAATAACCCTTGGCATATAGAGGCAAAGGAATAATAGCCGGTGCTGAAATAGGAGTGATCAAACCATGAAGGCATGAAGGACACTTCAATGCATGTTACTGAGTGAAAGAAACCAAACTGAAACCGCTCTATACTGTAAGATGCTAACGATCTGCTGTTTTGGAAAAGGTAAAGCTATGGAGACAATAAAAAGATTAGTGGTGGTCAGGAGGAGGAGAGAAGGAGGGATGAGCAGGGCCATGAAGTGAATTCCTATAATACTGTAGTGGTGGGTGTGTGCCGCTATGTGTCTGTCTAAACTCATTGGACACACAGCACCAGGAATAAACTGGAGTGCGGACTCTGGAAGTGGGTGATATGGTAAGTCAGTGTCAGCTCACTGACTATGACAAGCATCTGTCAGAGGTATTTTTTTATTTAATTTTTTATTTGATGATATATATATATATATTTTCCTCACATGTAGAAGGTATTGATGGTGGTAAAGGTTAAACCTATGTGGGGGTGAGGATCCAAGGACTCTGCACTCAATTTTGCTGTGCATCTAAAACTGCTTTACAGAATAGGTTATTTAAACAAAGATGAATGCAAGATAAATGAACAGACATAAAAAGAAAATGAGTGAAAGATGAAGAGTAAATACATAACTGCGGCTGTTTTTGAGCACCCTTGAGCATTGCACCCTTACTCACAACCATTCTCAGACTGGCTAGATGGATGGACAGATGGTGCATTAAAAGCCACTCTGCTGGTCATTAAAGAGCTGCACTCGAGTTTGCAGTGCCTGCCTTGGGCCACTTTCCTCCTTCAGTTGTCCTTCAATATGGCGGTGATGGCAATGATGTCCCCTACCTGGGCTGCTGTGAGCATGAAATGGGTGCTGGAAGGAAGGTCCTTGGTAGAGGTTTCTCCAGAAATTATTACTCAGTCAGTGCTTAAGAAGTTGCTAAGTAAAGGATCTGTGTACTGCTGGTGGGAAGAAGAACTTAGTTGAAACTCAAGGCAGAGGCCTTTCTGGCCCTGTGAGAACATGAAGGGTGTATGGTCTATGAAAGTAGCAGGGCTTGCTCCTCCTCTCCAGGACCCACTGGCGTCAGACGAGGTGACCCCCACTCCATTCCCTGTACACCTTGACCAGAACCTATGCCTCCAGCAGCAGTGAGGAGGAGTACAAAGGAACCAAATGGGTGTCTTCAGACATCCCATGCTGAGGGCTGAACAGAATGAGGCAAGTAGCCCAGATACTTGGCAACTGGCCCTTCCAGCCTTTAAACTTCTGAAGGGTCACCTATTAACTGAGTGACCTTGGGCACATTACCAGACCTTCCTAAATGTCCATTTTCTCATTTGCAAAATGAGGATTAAAATAGCGACTTCAAAGGGTTGTTGTAGGATTATGTGAGATAATGTACTTAAAGTGACTCAGACCTGTAAGCACGGTATAATGAGTGTTCTCATTAAGCAGACAGCAGCCCTCCTGTCCTGCTTAATTGTAATGGGAGACAAGGGAAACCAGCGAGGGGTTGCAGTCCTTCTCAGGTGGGGCTTGGCTTCCTGGGGCAATCACCCCTGCCTTGGTGGGTCTTGTCTGAGACTTCCCTAACCCACCAAATGAATGGAGAGCCTGCATTTCACATACAATTAACTGCCTGCCACCCCCATTTGGTTATGGCAGTAGAAACCCTAAGCACTACTATTGCCCCAGCTCTGCCTCTGATTCGCACACTGAGGTGGTTTTGTTGAGCTCCCCTGCTTAGACCCTGAGCCCCCTTCATGGGAGATGGGCCTCCATGTGAGAGAGTTGGTCTCCCTTGAACTCCAGGCAAAGGGGGTCAGTATAACTCTCCCTCTCTGTGGTAGAATTTAGCATTCTAAAGCCACCCTCCCCCTCCTCTGCAGGTAGAATCAGCGTCAACATGACCCAACTCCTCACACCACCCCCTTAATCAGAGGACCCAGACTGTTGTGGCACCCTTTCCCTCCTTCTCAGAAGTCCTGTCAGCCCGGCACACAGACCTTTTGTACAATTTGAGTGAATTCAGCGAAATTCCATTTGGAAAATTTCATAAGATGCCTGGGATGACAACATCCACTTAGCATCACCAACCAGAGCTGAGGAGTCGGGCCTCCATGAAGCGGTCTATGACACCCCAAAGCGGCCAATAAGTGGCATGCCCAGATCTCGCCGTTTGTGTTTCTGCTCCCGGACCCTGCTTCCTCCTGTCCACTCCTCCTGCCCAGGGGCCAACCATTTCTCTAGGCTCCAGTGGTTCCATTTTGGAATAACCTGGGAGGGAGATGCTATCCTTAGTCCCACTTTAGAGATGAGGAAATAGAGCCCAAGAGATGCTACATCATTTAGACAAGTTACTTAATCCTTACAACAGCTTAAAACTGGTCAAGCAGATATTTGAACTGTTATTGGGCCAACAAGCCTGGGACACTGAAGCTGGCCCTCCTAATAGAGACCCCTCACTCGTCACTTCTCCCCTCTGCTGCGGACCGGCACTTTCTTTTAAGTCTGCACGTATCTTCTCAAGCTGGCTGCGTGCTTGTGCAAGTTGGGACAAGCACACAGGCTGGGTGGCCACAGCTCGAAGTGCCTCTGTCTGCTCTCCCCACCTGCAGGCCCAGCCTCACCCCAACTCCAGCACCCTCCAGCGGTGCCATGGTCTGATTGTGTTTGCTGAAAATTCCTATATTGAGAACTACCTCCCAGGGTGGTGGTATTAATGGGGTCTTTGAGAGGGAATGAGTTGATGTCTGGGGTTAGGGGCCTTAAAAAAAGAGGCCCTGGAGATCTCCCCAGCCCCTTCCACCTCTGAGGACACAGTAGGAAGCCACTTGGAAGAGGCCAGGTGCCCTAAAAGAGGACCCTCATCTGCCTCTGCTGTTACCTTGGTCATGGACTTCTAGCATCGAGCACTGTGAGAAATCAATGTTCACCAGCTTCTTGTGACCAGCTGCCACCAACTTCTTTTGCTCCAGCTGCCCCAGTGCACTGGCAGACATGGCTTAGCACCATCACCTTGCAGCCCAGATGCAGTGATCTGCTGCCAGCACCTTGGGGGAAACCTAGTGCTGGTGGTCAGCCCTGAGTCAGCAGGTTGTGGGTGGGTCCCCTGGAAGTGCCCTCAGTCCCAGTGAAGACCACAAGCCCCAATCCCGCCACTTGAATCTGCCTCAGGGCTGAACTGGCAGACAAGGTCACAAGGGTATGTGTGGGGTGGGTAGAGGAGAGAGGTAGGGGAGGCATCTCCTCCACCCTTGGCCTTGGCTGCATCCTTCCTTGCCCCTCCTGGTCTGCCTCAACTGGTCTAGGAGCAGACCCATGCCAAGTCTCTGCCATCTTCTCCGGTGCCCTTCCTCATCCAGTGTACACCTCCCCTCCATCCAAAGACAGCTTCCTTCTGCCTAATGAGGAAATGCCTGCAATGCTCTCAGCATAGGACATGGCAGGAAGGGGTGTAAGAGGTGTGAGCTGTCCTTCCTTTGGCCCATCATCTCGCCATGGGCCTGGCCACGCCACCAGCCCGTGTCACCTATGCCACAAGAAGAGGGTGGTTTCCTTGGGTTCATTGTCATCAGCAACATTTCTCCTTCATCTTTACCTGGAAAACACCTTCTTATCCTTAAGAAGTGTCACCTCCCCCAAAGCCTTGCAGAACCCCCAGGAACCCTACCCAACTTCTCACTTCTCAGGATACCTATCACTAGTTTTGATGCTGTTAATGTGTTCGGTGTCCACAGATGACGCTCCCAAGGATGAGTACACTGTGCCTCTTCTTCTCTTTAAGAGAAAAATGTTTTCTTATTTCAAACATTTTTAATTAAGTTGCCAGCTTCACCCCAGAAAATATAGTGGCTAATAGTTTTATGAAGTTATTTTTGGTATACATTTCAGTATTTTTTTATATCAATGAGACTGAGCATATGCATTGTTGTATGACTTGCCTTTTTCACTTACTAATAGATCATGTGGGTAGAAAAATGTTCCTTGTCCTGAAGATATCCATGTCCAAGTCCCCTAAATCTGTGACCTGATCTGGCCAAGGGGACTTTGCTGATGTGATTCAGTTAAGCACCTGGAGATGAGAAGTTTATCCTGAGTCAGCTGGGTAGTCCTGGTGCATCACAAGGGTCTTTCTGAGAGGAAGTCAGGGGTTCAGGGTGAGAGACTTGAGGATGTGACTCTGTTAGCCTAGGAGGTGAAGGAAAGGGCCACAGTCAAGGAAGGTGGTGGCTCTGAAAGTTGGGACAGGCAAGAAGACAGAGAGAGGGTCCCCCAGAGCCTTCAGCAGGAAGGGGGTCCACAGACACCTTGATTTTAGCTCAGTGAGGTTTCTGATCCACAGGACTGAAAGGTGATGTTAGAGCAGCAATTGGAAACTCTACACAAGCCATACAACCAAGCTAAACAATAATACTTAAGCGATGATTAGTGTTTACTGTGTGCACTGTATGCAAGGCACGCTCCCACTGCCTCACACACACATTAGTCTGCCAGAACAGCAGACAAACTCACTTGACAGAGATTTATTTTCTCACAGCTGTGGAGGATGGACCTCTGAGACAGGTGCCCATGGGCTTGCTTCTCCTCAGGCCACTCTCCTTTTTTGCTGCCTTTCCTCATGGACTTCCCAACTCTGGTGTCTCTTCCTCTTCCTGTAAGGACCAGTCAGACTGGCCTACCCCAATGGCCTCATTTTAACTTAATCACCTCTTTAAAGGCCATAATTCAAATACAGTTACATTGTGAGGTACTAGGGGTTAGGGCTTCACTATATAAATTTGGGTGGGGTGGACCCAATACAGTGATAACTTGTGGGTTATTTAATTCAGTCTCCACAGTGACCCAGTGAATTAGAACCACTGTTATCGTAATTTTACAGATGAGGAAACAGGCACAGATGACTTGCCCAAATTTACATAGCAGTGGCCAGGTCAGGTGAGGGAAGAGCCTTTTCATATCCTTTGCCTGTTTTTCCATGAGGCAGTTATGCGATTTTTTCCTTTTTTTTTGTTTGCATGTGCATGAGTGCTTGGTAAGTACCACCTGACTGAAGGAGCCAATGATAGCAGCTCCCGGTGGCCAGGGAAGAATATGAGCAGACTGGGTCTGTTCTGCCATCTTCCCAGTCTCCAGCGAATGCCTTCAGGGGAAACCAAAAATCAAGGAGGATGTGAGTGACCAGGAAGGATGGTCAGGAAGGGAAGGTGCCGTCCTCTGTTTACCAACTGAGCACAATCTTGGGAGACTTTCTGGAAGAGGGGGGTTGTTTGGTTTCTTCTAACTCCCAGGAAACTATGGTGGATGGTTTTGTGGCTTGGGATGTTTCTGGTCAGTGCTGAGATACCAGCGGAGCAAATTCCTCCACCAGCAATTCCAGATTCCAGGTGCTCAAGTGTCCCAAGAGAGTTCTGCTGCAATAGGAAAGATCCAGGCCAGCTGCAAAGGGAGAACCAGGGACTTGGCCAGCTATCTCCTGGACACAGGTGTCTGGTCAACACCCATGGTCTTGACCCAGTCTGACAACTCATTTTGGTCACTGTGGCAAAGAGGACAGTTGCCCATGAGGCCCAGGCAGGTCTCTGGCTGGCCGCCCAAATCAATGGGCATGCCCCAGTTACCTCCCAGGTCACACCGTGACCTCAAAGCACAGCCTCCAGAGCAGGGAGCTCCAAAAGGCACTTCCCCTGTCAGACCCTCACTAGACTGTGGTCTGGAGGTTCTCACCCTCTCCCTGATCCTTGTCTCTCATCTCATCCTCAACTCCATCCCATGCTGTAACAGCAGGAAGTAGAGATGCTCAGTAAATGCCCCATTTGATCCAGTAAGGTACTTGTCAAGGAAAATTGGGCCTGAACGTAAACTGAAATAGTTTCCATTTCAGATCATTGATTCTTGGTGTGAATATCATGTAGCCCATTCTTCTTACTCAGAAATCTAGGAGTTGAATTTTCTTTATAACAATCCCAGACTGAATGGTTACTTGGGCTTTGCTTGAATGCCTCTTGATGACAGGGAGCTCACCACCTTACAAAGCAGCTGGTAACCTCTCCACATAGTTCTTGTGACTGTAGAGTTCATTACTCTGGTCCTTCCTTATGCTGTGTCCTCTTCCTTCCTACTCCATCCATGGTCTTCACAGAATATGACCATCTCCTGTTCCTCTTGGCTTTTCAGAAATTTGAAGGCAGTGAAAGCAGTCTCTTTCTCTAAGAGAGAATGTTGTGAGACTTAGAGGGAGGAAAGAGCTCCAGCCCCTTCAAACTTCAGGAAAGGTTTGCCCTGAGTGTCAGGTTTACCACAGAGAGGCTTTGCTCTACTGTCCTTTAGTAGATCTGTTCATGGACCCGGGAGACAGTGTGGTGGGTCTCAGGGATCTTTGATGGCGCACACACAAGGTCTTGCCAGTTAAGTAGGCTGCAGTCTACTGTCAGAAAGGTACTTCTGGTTCCCTGGAGTGAGAGAGGGACAGCAGGGTTAGACAGAACGCTGTCCTTGGAATTTCACCATCAGCCTCCCACTGCTGTTTTTTACCACTTCCTATTCAGGATCCTTAAGCAAGTTACTTAAACTCTGAACTATAGTTTCTAATTTATAAATGGGGAACTATCTCCTTGTGTTCTGAGGAGAATCAACTGACATCACATGTGGGAAAATACCAAAACACGTTCTACAAACAACTGACCAGCGCAAGTGGCTTGAGGAGCTTGGAGCTTCTTTCATCTGGGCTCCCTAGTGGGTGACTGTCTAGAGCAGAGATGCTTTTCAGAGGACTTTGGATTCCTTCCAGAGCCCTGTGGCTGCCTCTGGCACCCTGAGATGCCTCCATCTTGTATGACTCCCTGCATCTCCTGCAGACCCCAGGCCCAAGTGCCTCCGCCCAGCTTTGAGGGTCTGAAGAGAGTGGGTGAGGTTGGGTCAAGGCTAGATCAGAGGTTCATGGCAGCAGCCACCTTGCGTCCAGGTGATTTTCCCTCCTTTTCAGGAAGCCCCAGGGCTGTACAGCCTCTGCCCATCGCAGGCCGCCATCACTCCTTGCCCAGCCTTTAATTTAGACAGGAGGATATACTAATCCCCAATTAGAATGAGTTTTATTGAAAGAGGTTATGGAGAGACTGGGAGTTGGGGAACCCAGCCTAATGATAGTGGAGGAGTCACAAGTGAGAGGATCTCCTGTGATCCAACCCCCTCGTTGAACAGATGAGGCCCGGGGAGGGAAGGCTGCCCCAGCCAGTGGTGGCTGGGCTGGATTTGCTGCACTGGGGTCTCCTGTGCCCTGAGCCAGGGCTCTTCCCCTCGGCCTGCTGTGTCTCTGTGGCTCCACAGACTCTGTGCCTCTCTGGACAGTGGGGGTCTCGTGACGAGGCTAGGATGGCTGCCTTACCCTCCCAGTGTAAGAGGGAACAGCAAGTCCAGGAGCCTCCACAAATAGCAGCATGTCGCCACCCGCCTAACCCCAATCCGGTTTATCCTGACTTAGCAGAAGCACCCATGAGATGTACTTCCCAGGCGGGGCCAGGCCAGGCAGGGCCGCCCTGTCCTTCCTCATGCCACATGGTGCCCCGAGGGGGGCAGCGCTGCAAACCAGGATAGGGGTGGGGGGAGGCAGGGAAGAAGAGGAGAGGGGTCTGGATTTTCTTGGGGGAGGGTCTAAGCTGAGTGAGGCTGAGAGTATAGGTAGCCTGTGTCAGTGGGGGCCCAGTCCTGACCCCGGGGGGCAGCATCAAGGACCAGCAGGGGCATTTTCCCACTTGTGCCAGATACTGGGCAGGTGCTGGGTGACTCTGGTTGCTCCTTGCTGTGCCTGCCCTATCCTTTCTGCTTGGGCTCCCTGGCTGTAAAGCAGGAACAAGTCCCATCCCTTACCTGCCTGGGGGGACATTGAGGAGGAGTGAGATAATGTCTGCGTGTCTCAGGCCTCTACCAGGGAGGCAGTCTCTAAACACAGGTCTATTTTTTACTGCCTAGAGCTCAGCCCTGTTCCCCCTGGGGGCTCCTGCCGCTTCCACATCCCCATGGAGCACAGGCGCAGGAGCAGGGCCAGTCTGCAGGCCCCAGAGGCCTATCTGAGGTCTGCTTGAGGGAGCTTGAGAGGCCCAGTGCCCAGCTGCTGGGGCTCTGAGGCCCTGGGCCTGGATTAACTCCTCATAGCCCATTGTTCAGGGTTCAAGGAGCCGCCCAGCTCCTGGCATTCTCGTTCAACCAGGAGTCTGGGCGGCTGGGCGTGGTGGGGCCTAATGAGCAGGGTGTGCCTGGAGGAGTTAGGAGCACGGTGACAGCTGTGGGCAGGTCCCCACCCACGGCAGGTGGGCGGGCCAGCTTGCACAACAGTCACCTGTGCTAGGGCCACTGCACGGCATTCTTGCCAAGTGTTTATTTTTAAAGAACAAACACTTGACTTTGGTGGTGGTGGTGGTGATGGTGGGAATTATTTCTAAATATTTAAAAGTTATCAAGTTAATACCTTTTCAACTCCAAAATCGATTGTGTTGGGAAAGCTGACGCAAGTTGGTAGACTCTTTAGTAACGACGAAGAGGGTAGAATGCCAAAAGTGGAACTGGCTCCCCATTTCTCTCAGGTAACCCTTCCCACACGATTTTCACAAGAAAACATCTGCTTTTTGTTGGGGGAATTGTGGGCAACCGGGCCTCATACCTTGGCCATCCTCCACATCTCTGTCAGACTCTCTGTGAGCAAACAGAACTGCAGCTCAGCTTCCTTTTGTCCTTTGCTGGGTTGAAAATTGTCAGGCAGGTTGACAGGTTGGGGATAGGGAAGGGGTGTTCTGGACCTGCCAGGTTTTCCTGCACCAGACTGTCACCAAGATGATCTCCAGCAGCTCATAGTGATTTGGACCAGCTCAGTCCCCCAGTAGTGCCTGAGGCACTGTCCACTGCTTCTGGGTGGGGGACCTTCTCCGCAGAGTTCTTGTGGTTGGTCTGTGGGAGGCGGGTCTGTCAGGAGCTGTTGGAGACACCTGTGTGTGCACCTGAGGTCTAGCATTCTGAGTCCTGCGGTTAGCTGGGAAGGTTCCAGTCTCGAAAGTGGACTGTGGGAAAGAGAGGCCTTCCTGGGAAGTTTCTGAGGACAAGAGCAGGTGGGCCCTAGAAGACTGAAGATCTGAAAATGTGTCCCTGTGCTTCAAGCAGATGCTACTTGGAGGAGAATTGGCAAACACCAGACCCTCCCGTAGGGCCCAGAATAGAGGTTGTTCTAGAATCCCTTTGCAACACTAAAAGCACCCAGGTCACCATGAAGGCATTAGGGGAAATTCAGCTGCCTTTCATGGAATCATGTTGCAGTCCCCTGCAGAGTCTCTGGGGGTATAGGAATGCCGAATTTCCCATTTAGCACCAGCTCAGACCTATCTTCTGAGTCCCAGATTCTGTGGAATTGCCTGCCTGAAATCACTCATCCAGTCTTAAAGGGCAGCAGCTAGACTTTTTTCTTTGCTGAAAACACCCTTGAATGAAACATAAACCTCTTCCCTGAACCCTCCAGCTCCCTGTACTCCCCATGGCCCAGGCCCTTGGCCCCTGATACGACAAGTTCTTTTTTCCCATCTACAACTCACTGTCATGGCTATTCTTACCTCTATGTTTCCAGTATGTTTTGGAAAAATTAAAATTCTACCTCTTCCTTTCTGGGGAGCACTCTTCAGTTGTGCCCTTAAAATCGGTCCCCATGGAAGGAGTTTGTACTTTCACCAAGGGAAGGGAATTGTTGCAAGGACCACAGGCCTAAGTAGGGAGGTCAGGGAGGAAAATCCAGGATGTATTTCAGTCTTTCAATGAGACAGTTAAAGAGTGTGATGAAGGGAGAGTAAGGAGGCAGGGGGACTACACCTACTTAAGTGGGAGATCTTGGACAGGTCCATTCCTTACTCTCAGTCTCCATTTCCCTGACTGCAAAATGGAAATGCTGAATCCCACTTCCCCGGGTATTGCGAGGATCAAATGATCTAACCCTTACATAAATTTTTAACATGAGTTTGACACATAGGAGTGACTTAATACATGCTACTTTCCTACAAGGTGCACCCCAAAGAGTGGAAGAGTCCAGAAGTGCCCCCAAATCTCTCACTGCCACAGGGTATTTTTAGATCCCAGGAGGAGATAAAGAGAATAGTCAGGGGCAAGGGGACAGTGAAAGCCAAATGAAAGGCATATTGAGGCACCAGGGCCATCATGCCTGTCTCTAAATTAACCTAGGTTAATGAGTACCAAGATCCATGAGCTGTGGCTTCTAAAAAGCAAATTGATGTGCTTTCTATCTGCGGTCTTCCCACTGGGATTTGACAGTTACTGCCACCCCAATTCCATCATCTACATCACCCCAAGGCCAGGGTGATGTGGCAGATTGTCTAGAAATCAGCTGCATGTAGCAGGAGAGGAAATTGTCTCTCCCCTGTCCCTCAACCCCCAGTCTGTTCCTGGAGGAACTGGAGAACTCAGTGTAGAAAGCTTCAAGCTAGTCCTTCCACCCCAACCTTCTCTCCTTTTTTAAGTGGTGAATGTGGCAAGGACCAAATGGTGCATTTGGTGGAGACCAAGATGGTGGACCTTGGAATTGTTGAGACCTCATCATGCTCCCTCACCTGCTTCCCTCCTGCAGCTATACCAGACACAGCACACATCATACACAGCACACATCATACACAGCACACAACAGAAGGTAGGGCCTTCTCCTCCTGTGCATGTCAACCCCTGGGAGCCTGGATGGGCTTTGGCCTAGATCCTGGGTAGCTGGGTCCACAGAAGTGGTCTCCTAAATCTCCCTTCTCTATTCCTCCCTGTCGTGTGAGAGCTGAAGGGGGGCAGAGATTGAAGTTTAAAGTACCTGAGATGTTCCTCAGCCAGAACCAGGCAGCCCACCAAAGAGGCTGCCATGTCCATATAGGGGACATAGGTGTCCCCTACTGTCACCTGCAGTGTCACCAGCACCACCTCCATGCCCAGGGATAAGTCCCTGAGATGCTTGACTGGGGTGGGTGGGAAAGATGTAGCTGAGTGCACAAATGTGATTATAGTTGGAGGAGAGAGGAAGGTCAGCCTCTGGGAATTCAGGGCACCCTCCTCCAAAATGCTCTTTCTTCTAGATGGTCGACAAGCAAGCAAGCTATTGGGTGCTTAACCAGACCCTCAGGGTGGCCATGTCCTCTGCCTAGAACAAAAGGAAGAATGGGTCAGACCTTGCATCTTTGCTGGAGAGGCTCATATGGCCAACATGGACCAATAGGTTTCAGGGCTCAAGATAGTCCTTTATTCACCAGGTCTTCAAGGTCCAACTGTTATTGAGTGTATAAGGAGATGTCTGGGCCTGGGGAAGGGGTGGGAAGGGGTGGAAAAGAGACAAAAGAGAAACACAAGAAATCAGGCTCCTCATGGTGAAATTCCTCAGGAAGTCATTTTGAAACTGCTTGTGCCCCTGTAGCATAAGCCATGGGCCTTTAAGAATTTTCCTTCTGCCAAGTCGATGGTGCTATGATACTCTAGTTGAGCAAGACACTGACCACCAACAGTCACTCAGACTGTGCCCTGAGAACAGCCCACAGCAGTGTTTGCAAATATCTGTGTTATTTTATTTTATATCACATTGTGGCAAGATATACGTATGATTTACCTTGTCTCTTATTTCAGGAGATGATATAAATATTAAGAAATTAACTTATCTTTTTAATTCTCACAAAGGATTATAAGGTTGTATATGCTAGCATTTCTTGTGTCTTAAATTATGTGTAGTATACATAATTATTTTTTTGGAGTACAGTTTAGAAGAACTAAGTATGTTCACATTGTTTTGCAACCAGTCTCCAGCATGATTTCATCTTGCAAAACTGAAACCAATTGAAACATATCTTCTCCCTTCCCTATCCCCTGGTAACTGATTTTTTTCTTTTTAGTATATTCTACATACAGTGAAACACATGGGTTTTAAGTATAAAAGTTGATCTGTTTTGGCAGATTCATAAATACATTCATTCATACATTCATTCATCCAAATAACCATATCTGCAATTAAAATATAATATTTTGATCGCCTCATAAAATGATCATATTCCATTTCACTTTTAAATTATTTTGCAATATTATTAGACAGAATCACCAGATTATGTGTTAGGTTTCCAGACCTTGTATCTGTGTCCGATTACGTTGACCACTTTCTTTCAACATAATGTTGTTGAGATTCAGCCAGGTAACAACTATCAGTTGCTGGCCCTTTCTTTTGCTAAATGGTATTTTGTTGTAGTAGATACTACAAATTGTTTATCCACATGTTGATGGCTATTTGGATAATTTCAAGTTTTTGCTATTACGAATAAATCTGCTGTGAATACTTCTGAATAAATTGTTTTATGAATGTATGTTTTCATTTCTCTTGGCTAAATGCTTGGGGATGGAATGTGTGAATCATGCATTTAACATTATAAGAAACTGCCAAATTGTTGTCCAAAATGGCTGTACCATTTAACCCCCTCACCCTCAGTGATGTCTGAGTTCCTGTTACTCCATGCCCTCACCAACAATTGATGTTGTCAGTCTTTCCAAGTCTAGCCATTCCAGTGGGCGTCAAGTGTTATTGCACCGTGGCTTTAATTTGCATCTCCTGATTACACCGTGTAATCTCCTTTTGTGGCATGTCTGGTCAAGACTTGCTATTTTTAATTTATTTGTTTCTTTCTGTCTTTCTATTATTGACTTGTTACATATTATGTACGCCAGAACTTTGTCAGATATATAGTTTTTGAACATTTCTTTGCAGATTGGCTTGCCTATTGTCTTAATGGCTTTTCATTTTAAAAAGTTTTTACAATGCTCACTTTATTATTTTTTTCAATGAATTGTGGGTCTTTTTGGGACCCATTTCAAAAAATGTTGCTCTCTAAAGATAACAAAAATTTTCTCTCTGCTCTTCTGCAGTAACATTAGAGTTCTAGATTTGTGTTTAATCTATAAACTACCTCAGAATAAATTTTGAGTGTGATCTGAGGTAAGGATCAGGGCTCATTTTTTAAGCACAAGTATCCAGTTTTTCCAGCACCACATAAAGTTCAAAAGACTTTCCTCACTGAGCTCCCTTCGTGCCCTTGACCGCATGGTAAGGGTGTATTTCCGGACCCTCTCCCATTCCTTTGGGCCCCTTGTCTGTTCTTAGGCCAACACCACAGGGTCTTGATTGTCAGAGTTTTACAGCAAGTCCTGAATCAGTTAGTGAAACTCCTCCATGAGGCAGCGTATTTGGAAATACCAAGCCATTCCCCCCAGCACTTACCCTATGCCCTTTTCACCACTCAGACAATTTTGTGCTGACAGCCAAAGGGAGGTGGGCACGATTCCAAGAGGCAGGAATGAAGAAAGGGGTCTTCCTGCCTTTGGTTTTGAAAGACTGAGTCCTGGGGAGCCAAGATACAAGTTCAAGGAAAGCAGCACAATAGAGCATAAGCAGTGCCCCCACCTCCTCACTGACCCCCCTTGCAGTCAGCATGGCTTCTAAGACCAGAGAAAATCCCCTGGGCTGGGTGGAGTGAGTTAGAGGGGGCAGTGACTACTTGTGGGGTGAGGGTCTCACAAGGCATGGAGGCCTTAGAGAGGCCTGGGGCAACTTTGCCAAACTCCTGTCTCCCAGGGTCAAGGAACAGAAGAAGAACCTGACCCTCACTGTGGCTCAAAGAACTGCTCCCTGAGTGAGCTGTGGGCTGGGGACAATGCCACACCCACAGAATATGGATAAGCAATCCTGCAAGAGCGGCCCAATACCTTGGTGTCCAGTGCACCTCCCAGAAAATTAGTCCTGATGCTAAGGAAGGAGAGAGGGAGAACATGAACTGACCACTTACTATTCTGCCATTCAGCTGATTTGTAGGAAAATCAAGAAATCACTCTAGAACAGCTGAGTTTGCTGCTTAAAGTCGATTCTAACTTTACATGGTACTTCTGACAAGCTGTTCTGAAATGGCTACCTCTAATGTTAATAACGTGAGATGGGGGGAGGAGGGGTAGCGCCCATGCCTCCTGATGGGACAGGAGCTGGTAGGGAGTTTCCCTCCTGACCAGTTGGTTTTCTGCCTCACGTATGCGTCTGGGACCTCAGAGTGCCACCGCTTCGTCCTATGATGTTTGTCTGAGAGCTATCTCCTCGGCCTGGAACATCATCACAAAGTCTACGTAATAGAGACCACTTCATAGCACTGTGAGTACCAACCAACACCTCCAGGTTCATGAAGAGCCAAACTCAGGGAGAAGCCCTCTCCTCCATCGAGGGACCAAGGTTTCCCGAGAGGCCACTGTCTTGCTCTGGTTGCAGGGAACACTGAGGTGGGGCTGCCTCGTGCTTCAGTCCTGGCATTATTTTTCATACCATCCATGTCCTGACTACGCCCCTTTCAGGTATGGGGAAACTGATGCTTCAGCCCTATTTGTGACGGGCCAGGACAGTCTGGTTTGCACATTGTTTTGCTTATATTAGCACGTCCAGCATGCACCTTAGCTCTAAGAATGTAAAATAGACATTTCAAAACTTTTAATTCATCTATCCCCAGTTCCACTGATTTTTCAGAATTGGGGTACACAGAAAAAGGAAAATAGACCCAAAACATCTGCTTGACTGGCACCGTGGGCTGGAGCATGCAGGAGACTGTAAACACACACACCCACTGCACACACGCACCCTGCAGGTTGGGCCCTGGATCAGGGCCCTTTCAAATATGCCAAGGCAGAGCTGCCAAGTTCAGAGCTGCCGCAGGCCTGCTGCACTGGGGAAAGGCAGGGGGTGCCTGGGTCAGAGGCTGGGTGTCCCTGGCATTCAGGGAGATCCCCTGTGCCCATAGCCTGGCCCCCTGTGGTGCTGTCACCCCAGACTGAGAAGGTCAGGGTTAAAGAACAGGGCACAGGGTCAAAGGATTCTAGTCCACTGCTAAATAAAGCCTGGCTCCTCTCTGGGGTCCTGTAACCCCTTCCCCAGCACAAACCCTGGGTGGCCTTGTTAGAAGGTACAATGAACCCGTTCACCCTCCCAGCAGCTAGGCCGTGACCATGACGCGCATGGGTCTCTTACTCATCCCAAAGTCATCAGTCATGTTTCCAGGAGTGTGAGTAATTCAGGGAGGCGGGGAGGGGGAGCGGACTCCAGTGTGGGGGTGGGATGATGTTGAGGAAGCAGCATGGCCCAGAATGAGCCCTCACCTCTTACCCCAAGTTGGAAACGCTCTTCTCTGGGGATCGCATCCTCCCCTGCTCCCACGTGGGATGGTGCCTGTATGTGTGTGTATAGTGCTGGCAGATTAAGGAAACTGGAAACCAGAGTAACAGAGACATGCCCTTCATTCCTGGGAGCTGAGAATGTGTGCTAGCCCAGAGGATGGAAGCCAGGGGTACCTTCTGGGAAACTGGAGCTGGGATTAGAACCCAGATGCCTTGCTAACTAGGCCAGTGCCTATACCACTGGACTGCAGGGGCTCCTCTCTGCAAAGGCCCTGACAATCTTAGCACTGCTTTCTCTCCAAGTTCAGTGCTCCACAGCTGTCTTCCTCCTTTCCTGCACCCCATCCCACAGAGATCCCTGAAGCAGGCGCCCCAGGTGAGGTTCATTTCTTGATCATTTTCCCTCCTCCTGCTCTGAGGCTCAGCTGCCTTCCAGGTGGGACATTTCCCAAGGCAGTAACTAGTAGAAGAGGCAGATGAGCACAGGTAGGATGCCGAATGGGTCAGCACAGGCTGGAGAGGTGACCAAGGGTGCATCTGCACGGTGGTGGGGGTGTTTCAGCCTTGTCTGGCCCAGGAGTCTGGCGTCCTAACCCCAATGCCTAAGCCTGTGCCCCAGTGTCTCATGTTTCTGGGTGCACTGCTGCCTGGAGAGTGGTTGGAATGTATCTTTATTTCCCTCGAGCAGAGAAAGAGAAAATCCTGTGGGATTTTTTTTCCCTGAAGGAAATACAACTGGAGAAAGAACTCCCATTCGCAAACACCTATGACATTCCTGGACAGAATGCTGTGTTTTTATCTGGATTATCCTTTTGAATCTTTATAAAAATTCCCTTTGAGGCAGCTAGTATTATCCTGATCTGGATATGGATGAGGAGGAAACAGACTTCAGAGGTTATGTGACCCAACTAGTAAGGGATGGCGGCAACATTTGACTCTAGGTCTGACTTGGTCAGAGTTGTTCCACCTAATTTCCCTACCTTAGGAAAAACTCCAAGAGCCCAGAGAAGTCCCTAAATGCCCCATCTCCATCTCTGATGCCAACCACAGACAGAGATCAAAGAGAAGGATGCTGCCATGGAGGGAATGACTTCTTGACATCAGGGCCTCTTATCAGCTGAATTGTGTCCCCCCAAACTCCTACATTGAAGTCTTAGTGTGATTGAATTTGGAGATAGGGTCTTCAAAGAGATAATTAAGTTAAACTGAGGTGATTAGTGAGCCCCATCTGATGTGACCAGTGTCCTTAGACAAAGAGATTAGGACACAGACACACAGGAGGGAAGACAATGTGAAGCCAGGGGAAGTCGCCTCCTGTAAGGAAAGAGCCGCTTCAGAGGCAGCCAGCTCTGCAGACACCTTGACGGTGGGCCTCTCGCCTCTAGAAGCGTACGAGGACAAACACCTGCATTTAAGCCACCTGTCCTGTGGTCCTTCGTGATGGCAGCCCTCACAGTTTCATTTAGAACCTCCTTTAAAATCATCTCTGTGTTCCTAGCCTCTGCACACAGTGGGCACCAGATCTACATGTGCTCTCAGCTCACTGAAGGAGAGAGGCGTCCTGAACACTGTGTCCAATGTGCAACGAGAATCTAAAGTTTGGTTTTTGCAACCAGCCTCTGTCCTCCTGTTGAAACTTCCTGTTTCTGAGGAACAGAGATTTTTTTTTTTACAGATCCCTAAGGGCATCCAGTAAACCCAACAGCTATTACCAAATAATTCTGGTTTTGATGAGCTCAGTGGGTATGAATCAGAAGCAGTGGCGTTCCCCTTGAAATACACCAAGGTTAAATGTTTAAGGGACTTTATTACCAGCAAGGAAATTTGGCAACGTTGGCACCTTAATTCAGGTGAAATGGTCTTTCCTTCCTTCTGCGTGGAACTGGAGTCACAGCGGGTCTGGGGAGGCTGCTATTGCAAGATCGAACTCTTGGTCTCCTGAGACCGAAACACATGGTTCTCACTTGGATGTCCTATCTGACAAGAACAGCAGAGCTGAGGGTCCTGCTGGGTGCCCTCATCATCTTGGTGAGCTGTATGGCCAGAGGAGAATCTGGCTCCAACTCCCCCAGGAGAGAATCCCCCAGAGACACGGAGATTTGGGACAGGGAAGGAGTAAGGAGGTACCACTAGGAGCTCCCCAATCTCTGACTTGGGAAACCAAGACCCCCAGCCCTGCCATGGATCAGACAGGAGGAGAGGCAGGAGGTTGAATGCATCAGTGAGGTCTGACTGTTTTGAAGAGCATCTCCTGAAATGCTCCACAGCCAAGACGGAGCTCTAAGAAATCATGGAAAGTGGGTCCAAGAAGGAGGCCCTACGGGACCTGGTGGTGACCGGGTTTCGAAGTGGTTTAGAGTTCAGACAAAAGTCCTAGCGTCTGATCTTATGTGTACCACTTGTTAGCTGAGGGATCTGCACAAGCTCCCTCACCTACTGCGTTTCAGACTTTTCATCCACCCACTGGGGTCATCAGACCTATGCCTGGAAACAGGGATCATGAGCCATGGGAGAGAAAAAAACACACAAGTCAGAACCCATAAGAGCTCTAGGAATTCCAGCCTTATCTCCTGAGTCATTAGAGACACATGGAAACATCCCTCCCAAGGGGACACTGTCCTGGACTTAGGCCTCCAGCCAGGAGGCTTAACAGCATCTCAGCAGCATCTTCTTTAGGCTCCTTCGCCTCTTCAGTCTCACTTCTGCCACTCTCCCTTCACCCTCTCCAGGAACTACTTACACTTCCCCAAACCTCCCCCCACCCAAACCTCTCTCTTGAATTCAAGCTCCTTCCTCTGTTTGAAATTCCCCTCCCCTCCCTTTGCCTGGTTATAGTTTACTCCTCCCACAGGATTTACCTCAGACCTCCCAACCACCTCTCTTCTCCCTCCTGGGGGACAATCTCTCCTGACCACCCCCTGTGGCCTGTGGTCACTTCCTTGTCTCCCCCCTGCTGACTTACAGTGCACAATGGTACTTTCCCCTTTGGGCCATGAGCTCCCAGGGCTTATTGGTTACCTCTTCCCCCTGGAGCCTAGTCCAGGGTCTGGAACATAATAACAGTTCAATAAGCATGTGTTGAAAGAACTAATGACTTACTCAATGAATGACTTCTGGATATGGGGCCGACCTCATAAATGAGTCACAGAGCCCCAGTCACCATGCCTTGCCCCCACCCACTGACCTGGGTGAAACACTCCCCATGATGACGTCACTGGTTACCCTTAATTCTCAGAATCACCCATGCCTCCTCCTTTTTTCTACTTTTGTATCTATCTGCTCCTCATCCCCTCCTCCTCCTTCCTTTTCTGTCTCCGCTGGGGGCGGAGGGTCTAAATAAGGCAATGTGTCTTCAGGGCTGGTGTTTTCACCCGTGTTGACTCTTACATAACGTGTGATGTTCCCAGTTGAGGGTGGGACAGATGAGATTACTGTGGGACACTTAGGGTTGGACAGATCAGGATTCTGCTGGAGATGGGACCCTGATGCTCTGGAGTTAACTGAGAAGGAACCTGGAGACTTAGGTGGGAGAAGGAGGGGTTTTCTTGAGAAGGACTCAGGAGAAAAGGATGGGATATGGGAAATTGACAGGAGGTCTTGGGCCTCATAAAGCCTCCACATTCCAAGATATCCCTGGCTCTAGGGTGGCTGAGGAAGGGTACCACTCTCACCTGACACTCATGCCTTACTAGGGAGGACAGTCCTCCTCCACCTAAGTTAAACTATGGGAGAAGAGCCTATAAATCCTTGCTGGCCCTGAGCCTAGACCCCCCCCAGAGGGGATATCACTGCTTCTTTCATCTCATTATATATTTTAAAAAAATTTTATTTTGTAGTTATTGTACAATATTGGTCATATTTGCATGGTTATATGTACCCCTTATTCCCCACCCTACTCTCCTCTCCCCCTTCTCCTCTCTGGTCAGTCCAACTCCTCTCACTACAAGCTGTTGGTCTATGTTTGGCATGCTGGTCTTTCCCTAGAACTGTGTCCTTTCTTTTTCCTGGGTGCAGATTTGTACTCCTAGACAGCAACAGATGAGGCTGCTCGGATCTCCAGGAGTAGCTGAGGCAGATTGTCAGGTCAAGCATGTCGGGAACTTGTTGTAGGGCAAATATGTGGTGCGCTTCTCCAGGATCCTTTCTGGAGTCTGTCTTCCGTCATCTCGTTTTCTTATTATCTCTTCTTTTTACGCCCCTTTCTTCCCTCCTAACCCCACACATACACACACACAAACACAAACACACACAATTTTATGGAGGTGTTTCTGGCATAAGGTACAGGGAGCTGATCATCCATAGGTGGCCTGAGGAACACTACCATTTTCCTACCATCAACTTTCTTTCCCATGAAGATGAAAAAATAAAACAAAACCTGTCTCTGGAAAACTGATGTTTATAAGTGCATGAAGAGAATAGATGGGATATGGGATATTTGTGACTCTTAAAAAAATACCATAAATATCTAATTAGGAGACAGTTTTTGAGACTAGAGAAAAATATTATAGTGAATAAAACGACAGCTCCCTCACATATCTGGTGGGTATTGTATGACACTAATCGATCCCCCAGAGTGACTTTGTAAATAAGTAGAAATAGACCTAAGAAGGGTTGGGAAATGAAAGGATTTTTCTCAGCAGGTTGGGGCCCAGTTGGCGTTGCCAGCCCCATTCCCCCAAGTTCCTCTAACTCCTTACCTGTGTACTCACAGCACACTGGGCTGGGACAGCAGAGTATGTCTTCCAACCTCCCATGCCTAGCACAGGACCTGGCACATGGTAGGTGCCCAGTAGGTAGGATGATGATATACTTTATCCAAACCGGGACACTTCTTGGAGAGAAGGAAGCATTCAGTAATTATGTCAGCACAACAGTCTTTTTCAATACTGAATTTATTCTGTGTTTTATTGAAGTCACATTGGTCTACAGTGTGTTGTTGGTTTCAGGTGTACAGACTGACATGGCCACACAGCTACATGTTACATTATGTTCACCACCAAAAGTCTAGTTTCTTTCACCATACAATTGACAGACCCTTTTCCCATTTACACATCCCTCTTTCACTGTTTTGTTCTAAGAGCTTGTTTTTCTTTTGTTTTGCTTATTTTCTGATTAGTTTTGATTCTTTATAATCTGAGAGGAATGGACAAATGGATGAATGATTCTCTCAAGGCCAAGGCCGCCAGCCCAGGGACATCTCTGGCTTCTCACAGCCTTCAGTTTCACCGTCAAATAGAAAATTCCTCTGTGTGTATCAAGCATGCCACACTGCATTTTTTTTTTTTTTTTAAGACTAGGTCTCACTATTTTTGCCCGTGGCTCTCGTTGCCCGGGGTACCACAGACTCAAGCAATCCCCACCTCAGCTTCCCAGGTAGCTGGGATTACAGGCGCGTGCCACCACGCCCAGCTATTTTGTGGAACTAGGTCTCGCTATGGGCCCCAGGTGGGACTCGAACCGTGATCCCTAGCCCCGGCCGCTTCATAGGCTGAAGTTTACAGGCACGAGCCACCATGCCTGGCCAGAGACTGCATTTTAAGTCCATCTTTGTTCTCCCACGGCGGAGAGAAGGCTGGGTTGGGACTGCAAGGTCCTCCAGGCACTGCTCCGAGCACCCTCTGCTACGGTCAGTGCACAATGGGTGCAAGCCACCGACCTTTGTGCTATCTGTTCTTAATTGCATTAATCCTCACACCAGCCTTACGAAATAGATACTCTTATTACTTTTTGCAGGTGAGTCAACTGAAGCTTAAAGAAGTCAAATAACATGCCCAATGTTAACAATATCAGTTAACATTGTCAGAGCTGCAAACCCAGTTTGGATAAACTATATCCAAACTGAAACACCAGGGTCAGCAGCAATCCCTAATGCTGTCTTTGTGACCTTCTCTGTGGGAGAGGACTTGGACTGTGGCCTGGGGTGTTCAGTTTAGGGCAGCAGGACTGCTCTCCCCTGTTCTGTGTCTCAGTGCCTCCATCTTAGGTCCCTGTGCTGGAGGGAAGTAGGGGTAGGGCCTTGTCCTGATGGGAACTGGGCCCTGAAGCCCAACCCTCTATCTTATTGCTGGGTGGAGTGCTGGGTGGGGCAGTGGCAAGACCAGGATGGTGAGCAGTGGGTCCTTCATGAGTTACAAGTCCTCTGGCCTCTCCACAGGTGAGGAGCCTCCACAGGTGAGGATCCTCAGGTCTGAACTCTGCTTGTGTCTTCAGGGCTAGTGAGCATAGTTGAGGAGAAGGTAGGAACTGACTCCTAACAAAGTGCTCTGTTGTTCCTTCCTCTCCTGCCCTCCCCACCCACTAGAGGGCTATGGGATTTCCTTGATACCTGCTGTTTTCCAGAACAGCCGCCTGCAACCTGGTCCCAAGCCAATAGAAGAGGAGGCCCAGTGGTCTGAGGTCTCCAGCTCCTGGGGTACCATGCTACCCCAGGGAGAGGATGGCAGGAACCTGGCCCCACTGAAAGGGAGGAGAGGGGAGAATCTCTCCTGGAATTTCAGTACAGAAGGCACCACCTGTTCAGACACCCAGCTGGGTGTACTGGGGAGCAGGAGAGTTGAGCCAGTCCGGGTCTAGGCCGGAAAGGACCCGGTGAGTGCTGGACCTGAGTACTCTCCCCAAAGCGGTATCCCCCTGTCTGCCTCTCCCAGCTGCTCTGCTGCTCTCCTTCTTGCCCCTAGGCTGCCAACGAGCACCACCCTGGAGTCTTCCAACCAAGCACAGCTAATGGGCGCCCTCTAGTGTCTGCCTCTCACAGCTCAGTTGCTCCAGGAATGGGGCGCATCATATGCAGCTCCCCTGAACCAGGTCCTGTGGATAGTCCCCCGCACTATATTTTATCTTCCTAACTGGGGGGTTTGTGAGAGTGAATGGGGCTTTATTGATTCTGGGACAGCAAATAAAATGGATCTGTGCAGACCAAGTCAGAGCTGTGGTCACACCACCCACCATCCGAGTCAGAAGAGAAACTCCCCCACACCCAACCCCATTCCTCCAGAAACTTCTCTGGGACTTACCTATTAATGAGAACGCAGGTGAAGTCCTTACCACCTGGCCTGGGAGAGTAGTCAACCAGTAAGCATGAGATCCGCAAGCCACAATTAGCTACAACTGGAGGGAGTCGCCTTCTCGGCTAAGGCTGAGTACCGTTTTGGAGGAGCTACGTCTAAAGCGCTTCTTGAGGAAGGAAAGCGGATTTTAAGTTCTCAGAGCCTGGGGACTGGGGCCTCAGCATATGTCAGCCGAGAGAAGCACCGCAAATATTAGCCTGTGGTCACCAAATCATCCCTCCTCTTGTGATCCTGGGCCTGGTTGGCGAGTCCAGAAGGAAACCTGCTCCTTGGCAAGAGTAGGAGGTTTCTGACCTGGCACTATTCTGGCTTCTTTTGCAGGTGGGACACGGTCTTCCCACCAGCTTTAGAGATGACCTCTGCTCTGCTGATGCTCTCCGTGACTAACAGGCAAGTGTATGGGCTGCCACCTCCCCTGCCTCGCCGCCTTCCCCCATTGCCTCACCCTTGCCTCATGGCTTCTGAGAACAAGGCCTTACGGCATCTGATAACCGCTGGTGCCCCAGAACTCCCCACCATGGGCTGACACCAGGTGGCTTGTCCTGGGATATCCACACCAGGAGGGACCCAGCATGGGGACTTGAGTTTTACTCTCAGGTTGCCTATTTGTGGGGAGGCTGTCCCCTGCAGCCAGAGCTGGGGCAGAGAGGCTGAAGCAGGCTGTGGAGTTAGGAGGAGGGAAGGTGCTTCCGGACAAGAGAGCCCAGAGTTGGCCCAGGCCAGGCACAGAGGATTTCCACAGGTGGGGGTGAGGGCATGATGGAGTTCAGTTTGGGGGGCTCCCAGGTGCTCCCTGAAGTGGCACTCTGTGTGTGTAGACATAAGTGACTTTAGCAATGTCGGGAATACTTGGGGCTGAGCAGATGTTATTTTAAAGGGTTCTCCTTGGTATATGGGTGACAGGGTAGTTCTGGTGCCTTGTCTGAGGAAGGGGAAGAAAGGTTTGAGTTGGTTTTTGTGTTCTTCAAACCAGTTTGCCCACATCCTTGGTATGCGTGCCCTGTGAAGGACCTGTTCTACGCATGTCTGGGCCTGTGCAGTGCTAGAGCCTACGTGAGACCAGCATCTCTCCAGGCGGTGACTGTTGGAGTGGGCAAAGGATCCCGCTCAGCCCTCTGCCCTGTTCCCCCCTCAGCTCTCACCCTGTGCCAGTGGGCAGAGGAGACCATCACAGCCACAGACTGAGCCCTAGGCCACTTCCCCCCGTGGTCTTGGCTCTGATCAGACTTCCCTCTCCTGCTCACTGCCAGAGCTGTGCATGACCAGCAACACTAAGCACACAGTTCGTGGCGGGAACAAACAGAGGTTAAGATTAGGCTCTGCCATTTCCCAGCTATGCAGCTTTGGGCAGGTCAAACTCTTTGAGCCTCAGCTATCTCAGCCATAAATTGGGGATAATAACACTTAATAGTATTTATCTCATAGGGTTGTCATGAGGATCAAATGAGATGGTGCAAGGGGCTCCACCAAAAGAAGTGGTTATGATTGCTGCTTCATACCTACACTACCCAAATGGAACACTCACCCGAGAATGGAGACACATGGCTGAGAGCTGTTTAAGTACCTGGCATAACTGCTGATATCCTCATCCAACAGCTATTTACTGAGCCTACTGTGTGCCAGGCACTGTTCTAGGCATGTGGGCTATTCAAGTAGATAATGCAAGATGGCCATCCTAGGGGAGGAACCCCTCTACACCCTGCTTTGCCCAGCACATACACTGACCTCTCTCCTAGGTTCACTGAAAGGTCAGGCAACATCAGACTGCTAAAAATTCTCTTCCTAAGCCCCTCAGTCATCACCTAACAGAAACCTTGGTGTCGAGAAACAGGGTTATACTGGTACTTGCTAGAACAACCAAGGCCTTGTAGTAAGGACAGAGCACAGTGAATTAAGTCTATTGCCCACTTTACAGATGAGGAAATTGAGATCCAGAAAAGTTTAACTGCCTGTCCTGGGTTATGCATTTGATCAGTAACACAATTATTCAGTTAGCCAGTGAGCTCTTGCTGAGCTCCTACCCTGTGCTCCCCATCTTTTTGAGCACAAGGGGCAAATCTCAGGTTCTGCTGGGGTGACATATGACATAAAAAAACACATAAGCAAGTAAATAATTCTAGGTCGTGAATGCTGGGCAGAAAACCAGACAGAATAATGGGAACTGGGGTTTAGGCTGGTTAGGGAAGACCTCGCAAGGAGGTGACATAATTTGAGCAGAAGACTTGGAGGACTCCAGACTCCAGAAAGCCCCTCCCGACATCTCACTTAAAAAGGCAAAGGAATTACACCCCCCCCATCTCCATCCAGGCACATACCCCTGCCCCTGTGGGAAAAATGTCATCAGCAGAGAGAATGAGGCTGTGGGCCCTCCCTGGAGGAGGGCAAGGCTTTTTGCATCTGGGGCTGAGCAACTGGTGTGAGGAGCAGCATGGTGCCAGGGAGCTCCAGTTGCACCACCCCTGGTGCCCAACAGGTGGCCACACTACCCTGTGCTGACTGGTTTCCAGGCGGTAGTCTCCTCCTCAGGTTCTATTAATTTGTGAACAGTGGCTCCCCAAACTCAGGGAAACAGTTTACTTACTGTTCACTAGTTTATAAAAGAAATCAGGAACATTCCAATGGAAGAGATCTTAGGGCAAGGCATTTGGGAAAGTGAGCAGAACTGCCGTGACTTTTCAGGGTGCACCACCTTCCAGGCATTTCCTACACAAACCAACCTGGAAGCTTTCCAGACTGTGTGCTCTCCGGATATGTATGGAGGCTTCATGATGGATCATTAACTTTATTTCCGGGTCTTCTCCCCTCTCTGGAGAATGGAGGACAGTTTGAGGCTGGAAGTCCCATAATCTTGACCTGGTTTCTCTGGTGACCACCCCCACTCCGGAGTCCATTCAGAGTCACCTCGCTAGAAGAGAAAATGCTACTATCATCCAAGGGATTCAGAGGCTCTGATCAAGAACCAGAGTCAAGGACCAAATATAAGAACAAAAGATGCTCCCTGTGCTCTTATCACTTAAGAAATTACAAGTGATAGAAAACAGGAGTGGTTAGGGAAGACCTTATGGTGTATCTCTGTGTGTGTGTGTGTGTGTGTGTGTGTGTGTGTGTGTGTGCTCTCTATTAGAGTAACCAAGCCATCACCTTTTACAGAAAGTCTTTCTAGCTGCTTCTTCCCACTTCCCTCACCTGAGGCAGATGGGGGTGGAGGGTTCTAGAAGCTATGAATGGGGTTTTAATGGGATGAATATATAAATTAAATTATAAAGACCTAGGTTTGAATCTTGCCATTGTCTATGCATAACTTTGGAAAACTCTTCTCTGAGCCTCAATATTCCCCTATAAATTAATGGCAATAGATTGATAATATAATGAAGTAATGAAAATCAAATTATATATAATAACAGTTATAGAACATAGGAATGCTCAATAAAGAGTAGTTTCCTTTCCTTGCACTCCTATAACCCTTTATCTGGGCTTTCAGCCTTGGATTATGGGTATCAGTGTCACTTAGTCATGTTCATCATCTTTGCCATTTATTTGTTGATGAATACTTATGTTGTTTGTACACCTTGGTTATTGTGACTAATGCTGCACTGAACACGGGAGTATAGCTATCTCTGGACATAAGATTTTGTTTTCTTGGGTAAATATCCAGAAGTGGGGTTGCTAGACAGTATGGTATTTTGCTTTTAATTTCTTGAGAACCCTCCATACTGTTTTTCATAGTGGCATTAATTTACTTCAAAACCAACAATATACAAGGGTGTTATTTTTTATCTTTTGATAATCACCTTTCAAAGAGGTGTGAAGACATATCTCAAATTGGTTTTTATTTGCATTTCCCTGATGATCAGTCATGTTGAACATCTTTTCGTGTGGTTTTGTTTCTGAGCTCTCAATTCTTTTTTTTTAATAGAAAAATGTAGATTTTATTTAAGAATATAGATTTAAATTAGTAGTCCCTATCTGACTTTACTACCTACTTACTACTTGTGTATTTGTATATCTTCTTTGGAAAAAATGTCTGTTCAGATCCTTTGTCCATTTTTAAATTTGGTTTCAGTTTTTTACTTTGAATTGTATGAGTAACTTGTATAGTTTAGATGTTAACCCCTTTTGAATATTGCCAGCCACCATTGTTCCTGATGAGAAACCAGGGTCCTTTCAGTTGCCTTTTTTCTTCATTTATCTTCAAATTTTTTATCATTTTTATTTTAAGCAGTTTGACAACAATGTGCATAAGGAAAATCCACTTAGTATTTATCTTGCTTGACATACACTGAACTTCTTGAATCTGTACATGAATGTCTTTGCAAATTTTGGGCTATTGTTTCTTCAAAACATTTTCCAGTGGCTTCTCCCTTTTCCTTCTGGGATTTCAGTTACACACATTAGATATATTTATATTGTTCTTATAGCTCTAGCATTCTTTTATTTTTTCGCCAATATTTTCTCTCTTCTTTGGGTTGGACACTTTTTCCTAACCTAAGTTCAAAATTATGGACTCTTTCCTCTGTTATGTTTATTCTGTTTTTAAGTTCATCGAATGAATTTTTAAATTTTTAAATCTGCTCCTTTTTGGTTCTAGAATTTCTGTTTAGTTTTTTAAAATAATTTATTTCACCACTTAGGTTTCCTGTCTTTTTGTTTCAACCTCATGAAATATAGTTATCACAATTAAAAAGTTTGATCTGAGTCATCTCAGCGTCGGTTCTGTTGTCCTCTCTCTAGAGAACAGGTAGTACTTTCCATTTTCTTCATGTGTCAAGTTGCTTATGGATAGTCATTGCAATTACTAATTTGTGTAGACCCGAATGCTCACTGGTTTATTTGTTTTCATAAAAATCTACACCATAAGGTGTTCTTGTTACCAATTACTTTCACAAAATGTTTGCCGCTGTAGAACAGTCCTGCCCAAGATGTCATTTTAGTACTCAGATTATTTTAAACTGAGGTTATTCATTGAAGTCCTGCAAGTTTACTGGAAAGCTTTACCAATTCCTTTAGCTTCCTTTAACTACCAAGAATGAAAATTAGGGCTTTGTCTTGTTTATTTCTGGATAACCTGACAGGGAAAACCTATAATTATTAGAGTAGCTGGTCTTTTCCCCAGGTGAGTGTGAGATATTAGTCTAGTTTCATTTTCTTGGACCATCATGCTTCTGGTAGTTCAGTTTTTCCAATATCACTTATTCAAGAGACTTTCCTTATGTCCGTGTATATTGCTCCTTTGTCATTGAATTGCTGATTATATATGTGGCTTTATTTCTGAGCTCTCAATTATTTTTTTAATAGAAAAATGTAGATTCTATTTTTTTAAGAATGTAGGTTTTAAATTAGGAGTCCCTCTCTGACTTTACTACACGTTAAACTGGTTCAAACTTGACCTTTGTTTTTTTTTTTTCAATGTAATTACGCGCGCGCGCGCGCACACACACACACACACACACTTACATCATTGTCTCTCCTGAGATTCTGCCACCACCTTATTACCTGTGAACCATGATCTTAATCTCTTGTGCCAGTCCCTCCCCCTATTTTACCCTCTCCCCTTCTCTTGATTTATGTTTTCACAGTGCTAACAGTTTTACATTTTCCTTGTTAATTGTTTTGCTTTTCAAGTAGCTAAGTCGATTGGATCAATCAGTAAACTATCTCTTGGTCCACAGATATGTCTCAGGCCAGTTCTGCCCTTATCTGGGCTGCTACAGTCTGCCTTATGCATGCCTAGTTCAGGAATTGGCCATATATTTGGAGAGAATTTATAAAAGAATTTGTGGTCTTCCTTTCTTGGCCTCAATTTTCCTGGACACCTCCTCTCACTGTCTAGTGATTGCCTAAAACAATGTCTTTTGGTTCTTCATGCAGACAGAATACATGTTTTCTATCATTTAATATCCCTTTGTGATCCCTTCTATTGCCTGTCCTTAAGCAAAAAGTCATTTAAAATAAAATGGCAAACTCACCCCTTGCATTCACTTTTTCCGATTTAGCACTTCAGAAACTGCTTTTTTTTTTTTTTTTAAATTCTTTAAATCACAAACTCAGTAAATGGTTTTTGGAATATCTCCCCCACCTCCCTCCCTCAGGTGCCCCCTCCATTCTTTCACATCCCATTCTTTGTTGTTTGCTAGTCTGTGTTAAGTCCATTAGTCTCTTTCTTTCCTGTGGTAGTGTTCTCCCATTGGGTGAAGGACTATGTTCTTGGAACCCAGTGAGCCTTGATGTTTGCGTTGGGCAGCCAGTCTATTTTTATTTGTGGTCTTTCCATGCTTTCTCGTTGGAGTCTGTATTCTCCAACCCCATCTCTGTTGTTTTGCTGCTTTACGTTATGGTTCTGGCATCAGGTTTAGGGGTCTCACCCCCCTGCCATTGCCAGTGAAGAAGTTTCTCTGTGGATACAGACAATTGTGATGGCCATTGTAGATCTTCTCCTCTGCTTCAGTTTGCGGGTTTGCTGTGGGGCTGATACCCCCAGTCTTTGGCCTTCCTCTTCTCTCCCATAAAGTGGGGAGGGGCACCTTACTCTCCCAGAAGGCATCTCTGAAATGAGGTCTTGGGTCTTCCAGAACTGGCGAGCGCATAGGTGCACTTCATGATATTGTGTTTCCATAGATGTTTCTCCTGTCTCCCATGCATTGGACATTCTTTCAATTGTCCATCTGCTGTGTCCAGCTCAGGCTTGTGGGTTGGATTTTCACCTGGTCCTTCACCCGTTTTATGATGGGGTTTGTGTTATATATGTTCTTGCTCCTCCTGAAGATTATTAGCTGGAGAGTGATGAAATGGAGGGGGCACACCCCCCCGCCGCCTGCCCCCCCACCCACCCACCAGTGCCAGTACCTCCCTCCTTGGGGGCAGGGCCCAGACATCCATGCATGTGCCCAATCTCTCCTTGGGCTGGGTCTGGGGGCAAAAGCCTCGGCCGATCAATCTGGCCTACAGATGACTGCCATGCAACAACCATCCATTGGTGGATGGGGCTACAACTCCATCTGTTCCCCCCTGCTGGTCTGGAGTCTCCAGACTTGGGGGGGCTTACTCCAAGGTCTTCTCCACCCTTGCTCTCAGCTGGATAGGGGTGGAAGGGTGGGAGCCCCGGGCTGCATGGAGGCTTCTGGGCCGACCTGGCTACCCCCGGTGGTGTGCAGCTGGCCTGCACGCCTCTGCGCCCTTTGGACGAGAGGACGCTACCTGTCCAAGGCCTCCCTTCCAGGTATGGCCCAGAAACTGCTTTTGTTCACTATCAAGGACCTTCATGTAGTTGTTTTTCATATTTTACTAATAGTTCATATTTGTTATCTGCAGACGTTTGTCTAGTAGGAATTTTACACTATTTCTTGGTCAGAAGTTCTATTTTAGATATAATTTGCAATGTACATTAGCCATCCAAGTGGAAGTAGTCACTAGCCAGGTGGATATGGCCCAGGAGTTGCAAAGTGAAGCCACTCACACTGGACAATGTACAGATGGTGTACATTGGGATGTGATGGGAGTGGGTAAAGTCAACTAGGATGTAAATATACCTGCAGCATAGACACTGGCCAGAGCCAAGCCCATGTGTATGTTAGTGTTTAAACATCAACACAGCGAGGAAAACTTTACAAAGCAGAACCAGAAAGAGTAGACAATAAGGGAAGAGAAGAACCAAGAGAATGTTGTCTTGAAGTCCAGGTGAAGTATTTTTTAAAAAGATAATAATGTTCAACTATATCAAATGCTGCTGATTAAAATTAAAAACTGACTCTGGGTTTAGTAACATGGAGGTCATTGGTGAACCTGAGAATAATTGTTATGTTCAAGTACTGGAGTCCAAGCTCACATGAGACAGAAAACTTGAGTATGGAGAGACCCACTTGGAGCCTACATCACAGGTGGGAAACCCCTGAATGTTCTCTTTAAATCATACAAAAGATCAGTAAAACTAAGAGTTGGTTCTTCAAAGTGGTAAATAAAATTTAAAAGTCTTTTAGTTAGGCTAACACAGAAAAGGAAAATTTTAATATATAGAATGATAGACATCAGAAGAAATTACTATAGACAGCAGAAAAGTAAAGGATCATAAGCAATTACTATGTACAACTGTATCCTAACAAACTCAATTACTTTGAAGAAATGGATAAAATTTTAGAACAATGGTTTATCAAGACTGAACAAGGAGGAAACAAAATTTGAATATAACTGATAACAATTATGGAAATTGAAACAGCAATCAAAAATCTCTCCCAAATGAAACAGATGACTTTGCAATTGAACTTTATTAACCCTTTAAGAACTTATGCCCACATTATTCAAATTACTCCAGAGATTCCAAGAAGAAGGAATTCTTCTATGCTAACATTATCCTCATGCAAAGCCAGACAAAAGACAGCACCAAAGATAAGTAACAATACATCAAAATCTGATGTGATGTTGATCTCATGAGTACTGACATGAAAATTCTCAAATACTAGCAAATCAAATTTAACAATACATTACAAAAATCGTACACCCTATGGCCAAGTGGAGTATAGTTTGGGGATACAAGGGTGGTTTATACATAAATCAAAGTGTTACCTTATGTCAACAAATGAAAGTATTAAAATCATATGATAATATCAATCAATCAGAGTAAACAGTTAAACTTTCTTAGCAAGATGGGAATAGAAGAAACCTATGTCAACATAATTAAACTCAAACCCTCAGCCCTGTCTTTTCCCTTTACCTTGCTCTATACATCTGTTCCATCCAGATGTTCATGATAAATTGTGATGAATTGGACTTGTGACTGACATTTGTAGTTGTGGGGCAGAGCAGGGGAGGCAGTCTTGTAGGACTGAATCCTTTACCTGTTGACACTATCTCCAGGTCAATAATGTCAGAACTGAGTTAGATTCAGGGCTTCCAGCTGGTATTGCAGAATTGCCTGGAAAGGAAAAGTCCCCACCTCTGGTCTCAGCAGTTGTGAGACACATAGAAGTGATTTTTCAAATACCCTAGGAGCTCAGGTGTTTCCAAGGCAACCCTCTCCTTCTGGCCCTCCCTCTGACTCTGAGGCTTTCCTGGATCAGACACAGTTCTTAAGCTCCTCAAAGTTCTGGGGACACATCAAGCCCTTTCAGTTCTTCGACCCTATGCTGGAGGGCAATACACAACCCACAGAAACCTACAGGAGGCATGTCATGTGCTTGTTCAGTCTCCTGAAGGACTGGAGGTGGAGCATGAACTTAGAGCAACATGACCAACCTCACAGACCCCACACACTGCGTAGGTGGTCCAGCACCATTATGAGGATGCAGCATGTTTAACACCTACTGAATTGCTTTTGGCCACTGGGGGCTGTGTAAAAGGTAGGGTCACCTGTACCTCCTATTTCATGAAGGCAATGACATGTTTAAAAATAGGCAAGTATCTATTAAAAATAGATATACTGGGGCAGGAAGGAAAGGTGAGCACAGGGAAAGAGCCCAGAGCAGGAGGGACAGAGATAGAGGCTGGGACTGAAAGACTTAATGGACAGATGCTCCAGAGAAGACACTGATCTTCTACTTACTGGCCCCTTAGACCCCCAGAGATTTTCAAGCCACTTCATTGGGTCTTTTACCAACCCTGGGGAGGATATTATTCCCATATTAGGTTGAAATGGGAAAACTGAAACTCCCAAAGACAAATGATTCCTAGCATAAGTAGCAGAATTTGGGTGTCAATCTAATTTGATCCTAACTGTTCTCTTTCTCCCTTAAAAAGAATTTCTAATTACACCAGCACCGTCACGTACCCTGCAACATCTCTGTTAAGAATGGAACACACGCCCGCCTGGGTGTGTAGGCTGTGCCCTCTAGGTGTGTGTAATCACACCCATGGCATTCGCACAAGGATGAAATCACTTAATGATGCATTTCTCAGAAAGCATCCCCATTGTTGGCGACACATGACTGTAATACTGGAATACATTCCCCAAGCTCAAAAAATAAATAAAATTTTAATGATAAAGTTTTAACCACCATTTTAACCACTAATTAACCTTAACCAGTAATCCAAATGTAGTGGTGATGTAACCACTGGCAAGTTTTAAAATAGCCTTACAGGCTTTTTCTTCTGTTATACACATACATAGGGTGTCTATATGTAACTTCCCATCAGAAAAAAAACAGTATTTTATTGGCTGACTTTTTCAATCCTTTTTACAAAATAGCCTCTCTCCACACATACCTTGTGGTCTCTTAGTTTCTTCACTCACCATTATACCCTAAAAATATTATTAGGTGTGAGTCCACCCCACTCATTTTTTACTATTATATAGTATGCTACCAAGTGAGAGTACCACGACTTAAATCACTCCCATAATGATGGGCAATGAAGGAATTTCCATATTTTAAGCAATACATACATGGCTTGAAAGAGCTGCAGAGTTGCAAGAGCCCAAGCCAGTCAGACTTGTATTCATGAGGTGCTCTAATGAGGCTTACTGGCCTTGAGAAGGAGCACCAGCAGGGTGCCCTTGCAGAGAGAGCTCAGCATCAATAGTCTGGGGTCCTGGGTGTGAGTGTACTTGTGCTGACTCTCAGGGAGTGAGCTTTTGTTTCTTTGGGTGTCTGTTTCCCTGCCTCTAAAACTCAAGGGTTGTGTTGCCAATGGTTCTCAGTCCAGGTTACTCAGCTGAATCACCTGGAGAACTCAAAAATAAGCGATGAAAACCATGCCTGACCTCACTCCTAGAGATTGTTTCAATTGGTCTAAGTAGGGCTCAGTCATTTTTGAAAGCACTTCAAATAATTCTAATTAACAGTGAACTTTGAGAACCACACCCTCTCAAACTCACATGTCCATACAACCCCCCCAGGAGCCTCATTAGACTGCACTTTCTGATTCATTAGGTCTGGGTAAACTATCTTCCCCCTTCTATCAAATTCCCAGATAATGCCAACTGTTGCTGATTCTGGATCAGTTCCAACTAGGAGATTAGATCTCTAAGCTCTCCCTCAATTCTAATAGCCCTTTTAACCATCCTACAGATACTCAGACCTCCTGCCAATGAATGCTGGGCTGAGGCTGGTATGTACAATATGCTTGAGAACTAGATGCAAACAATGTTCTCCAGGATTTTGAGCCAACAGCTGAGTAGGATTGTTCTTCAGGACCGAGTTGGGAGCTGAGAGGCCCAGAGGCTTGGGTCTTCACCATGGATGTATATCTGGCCTAGAGGACAGTGGGTGGAAGGCTTCTGGTGGCCAATCTCCAGAGTAGACATGTCTGTCTTCATCCAGGCGATAGGTAGCCTAGGGTTTTCCAAGAGGAGCAGCAGGTTGCAGTTCGGCCATCAGAGCCAAGCTGAGAGGGATTTAGGGCAGGAAACTGTCCCTTGGAAGAAGGACAGCCTCTAGGCAGCTGTATTAGCAGGAAGGGGGTTCCCCTAGCAAAACAGGGCACTGTTAGCTCATCTTTTTTCCGGTCTCATCTGTTTGCAGTATTTACTGGCATCTTTATCAATGGGTGGGTCAAAAGTAGGAACACCTGATACATTTCATTATTTATTTGCAAAGTCTTATGTTTACTTTGAGTTTTGTTTCTGTTCCAAAGTCCTTTCAAACTATTCTGCTAGATGTTATAACTGAGATAGTGGGGCTATCTTCTACTCTATATTTTGCTTGCAAATCAGTTCACTAATTTTGGGTTTAACCTCATTTACCAAATGAGAGGAGAAAACTTATGTCAGGAAGGTTTCTCAATCTTGTGAAAGGAAATTTCTGATCTGTCCCTAAAATCTTTTGATTCATCCTTTTTTCCTGCTTATAAGACTGAATCAAGATCCAATCAGTTTTTTATGTTCTTCAATTTTTTAAATAGACTTAATTCTTTTTAGAGCAGTTTTCGGTTCACAGCAAAACTGAGAGGGAAGTGCAGAGTCCTCACATATTCCAGGCCCTCCCGTGTATCCCCCATTGTCAGAATCCTGCCCCAGAGGGGTACATCTGTTGTGAATGATGACCTTACACTAACACATCATCCTAAATCCAGAGTCTTCATTAGGATTCACTCTAGGTGTTCTGAGAGCCTGGACAAATATAGGGTGATGTGTGTCCACCCTTGTGGAATCATAGAGTAGTTTCATGACCTTGAAATTCCCTATGGTCCTGCTTATGCATCTCTCCTCTCCTAACCCGTGGCAGTCACTGATATTTTTACTGTCCCTCTAGTTTTACCTTTTTTTCAGAATGTCATATGGTTGGAATCACACAGATTATGTTTTTAACCAACCTGCAAATTATCTGGCAATTATTTTTAGATTTTCATATGTCCTATGCTCTTGCTCTCAGCTGTTGGTTGTGTGCATGACAAATCTTATCTCCTACTCAAGCTTGTCTTTCTGTTCTTTTTTATCTGATTTTAGATGGAAAATTCTCTTTATATTTCTTTGCATTTTATTGAGATAAAATTGACATAAAACATTGTTTTTTATGGTATACACCTTAATGACTTGCAAATATTGTGGAGAGATTCCATATTTTCTGGAAATAGATGAAACCCACCCAAATGAGAACAAATGAGCTATTTACCCAATTTTCTATAGCAGAGGAGTCAATCACCATCACTTGTGTTTGGGAAAGAGGCAAAGTCAGGTGGGGTGATGGTAAAGTTTTCTAAAGACAGGTGAAGGCTTCAGGTATGGCTGATTATGGTAGTTGAAATGGTACAGCTGGGGGAGGAGAGTTTAGAAAGGGAGGCATCTTTAAGTGATGTGTTTGGAGGGATATATTTGACTTTCACTAATTGGTCCTGAAACCAGGAGCAAAAGCAGGGAAATTGCAATCATGGACCAGCTGGGTGCGTGCGTGCATGGTCATGGAGATGGTGGCTGGGTGACCTGGACTGGCTGCTACAGATGTGTATGTCAGAGTTCCACTCTCCATTTGAATATTCTGGATGAAGTGTGTGAATTTTAAACTGTATCTTTTATGGTTTGTGCCCTTTGCATCCTATGCTTGAACTCCTCTCTTGCCTTGAGGTCATAAAGATATCCTAAACTTCCTACTGACAACTTTATATGTGGTCTTTTCTCAGTTGGGTCTGTGATATCTGTGGGATTGATTTTTGTGATTAGTGTGAGAGGAACCCAATGTTGATCATTTTTTTCCAAGCAAGATGCCAAGTTGGGTTCAGCACCAAATATTGAAAAGCTTGAGCATGCTGGGAAAGTCAGTTTCCTCACCCTTCTGAAGAGTTGCCACCATTCATAGAATTGACTCCGGAACATTAGAGGTTCACTTACACAGGGGTTTCCTCTCTGCTGATTCAGCCTTCACCAGTTCAGCCAGCAATGTTGGTTGTTTGATTCTGATTCTGACGTTGCTGATTCTGAGGATGAGGAGGGTTGACCCTAAGGCACTTGAACATCCCTGGTGTCTCTTGGTTTCTGAGGAGCTGGAGGGTACATATCCTGTAATCACTCCTTGGATACCAAGAAATGACTGCAGTTAAGTTTGGGGGAGGTTAAAAGTTATGTGGATTTTCCACTGCCTGGGATGGGTGCCTCTAACCCTTGCTTTGTTCAAGGGTCAACTGAATTGATATAGCTGATGTTCATTAGTATAGTCATATGTTCATATTCATGCTTTTGTTAGCATGTCAGAGGCAGGCAAATTACCTCAGGCTGTCTCACAAGGGAAAAGCTGGTCTTTAAACCCACTACTACCAGGTTCGTCCACCTGTATGTCAGCAGTACAAGACCAGGTTAACAGAAACAGTATTTATTAATTACAAGATAAGGAACCAAGAGTCCCCTGGGCCACCCAGGCCTCCAGATGCCACACCCCAGTTCAGTAAACCAAAACAAAACAGGCCAAACACCAAGTCCAGGTTTCCCACAAGCCATCCTCTCTTCAGGGACAGACGTAACCAAGTCCAGGTTTCCAAAAGCTTGTGGTTTTTCTTCTCTGTCTGACTACAGCCAAGGCCAAGCACCCCCATGGCACCTGTTCCTTTCTCCTGCTCCCCAGTCTGTGTGTGTGTCTCATTCTTCCTGCACACATTCTTATATCCCCTCTCCTCTCCTGTTTTTCTCGTGCCTGCTCTCTCCTCTCCTGAGGCTTTGCTCCTCTCCAGAGTCTACCATGTGCTTTACCAAGTCTCCGCCCACAGTGGTATCTTCCTACTCAGCTGCATCTTATTACACAGATGGACCACAGCACCCCAATTCAGCCTTGTCACCCTGTTGCATTTTGACATTCAAACTGATACTCCTTTGATATTCATATTTTTTCAGAACTCCTTTCGGCTTTAATCCCTTTATCCCTAGCCCAAGTGTACATTGGCTTAATTGCAGCTGTTTAGTACATTTTGTTATTTGGGAAAACCAGTCTTGGTGTGACTTAGAAGTGACTTATCTTTGAACCTCAAAGACTTTTCACTCTCGTCTTGTCAATTCCTACCAAAAGATAACCTGTTGGGATTTTGACAGATTTGACAGAGATTGCTTTGATTCACAGTTGAATCAAGTTGAGAAAAATAGACATCTTTACAATACTAAGTCTTCCAAACCATGGGCCTATGTTTAGATTTTTAATGTCTCTCAGTTTCTTGGTGTATCTTGCCCATCTTTTGCTAAACTTAATCCTATGTCTATGATACTTTTGTTGCAGAAAAATGTTAACTTTTTAAAACATTTGTTATATATAGAAATAAAATTGTTTTTACATTTTGATTTTGGTCCTAATTAAACCCATAATTTGCATCCTGTGCATATTCTTTTTGTTTTATTTTTACAAGCCCAATCTTGTCAATAATGAGACAAAAGGTTGCCTTCATCTCAACCTGCATACATTTTATTTCTTTTGCCTGCTTTGACTGTATTACTGGTACCTCCATTACAATGGTTTCTAGAAGAGTTGGTTGGAGGCATTCTTATTCCAAGTTCAAAATAAAAGTGTTTAATGTTTCATCATCAAGGTGGTATTTGCTGCAGGCTTTTCTGTAGATACTCTTTAAGAGATTAAAATAGTTCTGCTTACTTGCAAAGAGGCTTTTTAAAAAAAAGTCAGGAGTGGGTGTTGAGCTTTATTTAATACCACTACAAAATATGATTATATGATTTACTCCTTTAATCTACTAACGTGGTAAATTAAGTTAACTGAACTTTTATGATTTTATTCTCATTTTTAGTCTTTATTTTCTTACTAGGTTAGATGATAGCCTTTGGGAATTTAACTTACATTAAATCTTACCTAGTTTTATCTGTTTTTCAGATAAAACCTTTTTTCAGATCTACTTTTTATATTGCATCTTTCCTTCCCCTACGATTCCTTCTGTCCTATTGTTTCCCTTCACCTCAGAGCCCTTAGGATGTTTGTTGATGTCCAATAGTTTTTGAAAGTGTTTTTGTGTGTGTGTAAATTTGTAGATGAATGTTAATATTTGAAGTATATCATTCTGACTTGTTTTGCTATATATATATTATATTTCCAAATTCCCTCTGTTTATTGAAAATTACTACATTTCACCCTTTCATACGGCTATGTGATATTCCATGGTGTGTATGTATCACTTCCTTTGGGCCTTTCCTCCACTGAAGAGAAGATTTAGGCTGCTTCCTTATACTAGCCATGGTAAATAAGCCTGCAGTTAACATTAGTCATCATAGGAGTTTTCTGTTCATGGTTTCATATTCTGTGGACATGACCAAAAAGTGGGGTTGCCAGGTCCCCTGGTATTCCTAGTTTTAATTTTTCAAGTTATATCCAGATTGTTTTCTGTAATGTTTTCAACAGCTCACATTTCTGCCAACAGTGTAGAAGGGCTTCCTCTTACTCTGTATCCTCTCCAGCACTTGCTGTTGGGGGTCTTTTTGATATGGGCTATTCTTACCATGTGAGATGCTATCTCACTATAGCTTTAAGCTGTTTCTCTCTTATTAGGTGTGACAATGATTTTTTTTTTCATATGTCTGAGTATCCTCTTTAGTGAACTGTTCATTTTTGCTCCCATTTGTTAATTGAGCTATTTGGTTTTTTGTTGTTGAATTGTATGGGCTTTTTATATCTTGAATATTAATTCCTCATCACTTACATATTGTGTTAATGTTTTTCCCATTCAGCATAGTGTCTATTTAATTATCTTGTATTTTTTTTGACTGTATTTTTTTTAACTTGAGGTTATACCATTTATTTATATTTGTTTTTAATAACCTTGCCACGGGGGTTGAGTCACCAAATATATTGTTATTATTGCTATCCTGGTGTTCATTACCAGTTTTCTGCTATGTATTTTATTGTTGAAAGCCTTACAATATCTAAATCTTTAATTCATTTGGAATTTATTTATTTATTTTTATGTGTGATATTAGCTCAATGCTTCTTTTTAAAATGATTTTGTGTTCCTGTACATTCTTCAAATTTGTCTTTTTTAAGCATAGCCGTTTTATATTTCAGTCAATAACTTCAGAACCCAAAGTCTCTGATCTATTTCTTCCTTATTTTTTCATTAACTCTTACCCTTCAATACCTCATTTGTTTATGTGCTTTGTTATTTTTTATTGTGTGATGATTTGATTCTTTATACTACTTGTGTGATTCTTTGAGGTCTAGGATAAAGAGGCCTGTCTTTAGAGACTTAGAGACTACACAAAGGTTCTTCTGTTGGGTACTGGGGCAAATCAAAGTGATTTGAGGATCACTTCAAACTAAATTCATGGTGTGAGCTTCCTTAGAACAGCTAGCTAAGCCCCTGCTGAGCTCTGTAAATAACAGCTTTCCTTTCAGAGGAATATACTACTTTCCTCATTTTGCTGATGAGAAAACCAAGACTCAGAAGTTAAATAACTGTCCTGCATTCATCTAGCTAACAGACACAGGAGTCAGAAGTCTACCCCAATACAGTAGCCAGACCTTTCAACACCACCCTGGTGGCAGGGGGGCAAAGGGAGAAAAGAATCAGAATTAATGTTTTAAGTCTTAAAATGGGCTAAAAACCCAATACATGTGAAAAAAGAAAGCTTGCTCTGAAGATCTGGGTTTAGAAAATGGAAACACCAATATACCCAAACTGCAAATGGCTAACTTGTGTTACTGTTTCTAATAAAATACAGCTTTCACTTCTTGAAATGGGCCCGAAGTTCCCCCATGAAATAGTCATGCTTGTGAATAAAAACTCACTGCCTTGATCATGGACCCATGTCAAGCCCGTTAATGCAAAGCTGGGAGAAAATTGCATGAAGAAAGGAAAGTCTTTCATTATTGGAAGTAAAACAAGCCAACATTTTTGCAAAGGCCTAACATCCTTCCCAGAGGTTACCAGCCTTGCCTTCTAGAAGCACTATCTTTCAAATGAGGGTAGAGAGCAAGCAACTCCAGTACTTCTGGAGACCAGCCCTAACAGTTGCTAATGAGAGAGGGGAGGAGACTTGCTGGAGTCACACATTTCATTGGGGGCTGAACCACCCCAGAAACTCTGGTGTAAGACTCTCCTCTCCACCAGAAGCCTCCATCTCCAATCTCACCCCCAGCTCCAACTGACATACTTCCTCCAAATTCTGCTCTGAGCAGCAAGTACAGGCATAGCATTTTCTCTGGGGGCTCAGGAGTTCTGCGTTCCTGGAATGTCATCTGTCCCTTATAGGTTTTTAGGGCTTTGTTGTCAATCATCATTTTGTCAAGTTGCATTTTTGCTACTGTCAGTTAGCTGTCTGAGCATCCTTCTAAGCACCATGTCAGGTTGAGCCTGTCTGGTAGATAATAAGCCAAATGTAAGGAACCCTCTGGGGAGCGAGAACTGATCTGCATAAAATCACTGGCGAAGAATTAAATACCAAAATAGGCGCAAGAAACTGTAATAAAGCAACAGGATTCGGAGAACTGAGAGATGAATGTGGACTGGAGAAGTTTCACATGGGAAGCAAAAGCCAGTTGAGCACTGAGGCTTGAGTGGAATCAAGATAAACACAGGAACAGGAAGGTGTGCAGGAGGGGGACAGCACAGCCAAAGGCAAAGTAGGGGCTCAGCATGGTGAGGCTGAAGCGTAGTTAACAGACCTGCTGTACTGCACCGCAGAATTGCTGTTGGCAGAGGGGACTACTTTAGATCAGGAGGGACTTTAAGACCCCGAAACAAGGAGCGCGATAGAGGTGATTGTGGTGTCCCGGCTTGGAGACACATCTGACACGCTTTCATGAAAATCATTTAGTTTACATTTATAATAGCTGAACCCTCTGGAGGTGAAGTGGTCAGGCTCACGCAGCAAGCCTGGGGTGTGGGTTTGCTGTGGTGGGAAGTGGGGAGGGAGTGAAGATTCTGCAAACAGGGGAGTTGCATGACGCAAGTGGTAATTTAGGCAAGATAATTCTGCTGGCTTCAGATATAAAAGGTCTTGAGTCAAAAAGGAGGCAGCACTCGTGAATTTTCGTGCTTGGCTTGTACAAAGAGTTTGCTGGGCTCATGCCCTTTCAGTCACTTGCCGAGTGGTCTCTGGCAAGGATGCTCACCTTCCTGGGCCTTCGTTTCCTGAGGTATTGAATGCGATGACCTTAAAGATTGGCCCGCCTCTGTCCTTCCAGAATTTTGAGACAAGCATTCAGATCTTGGTCTAGTCAAAGGGTTCTCTACCCTTGATGTCGCCTTCTGCTAGACTGTGGTCCCTGACTAGCGGGACACTAATTTTGATGTTAGAGCAGCAGCCAGGTTGACCTGTGACTTCTGCCTTAGCACCCTTAGCTCATCACATACAGGGCTGCCCACAGGTCAACAGCAGCAGCCATAGACCCCAGGTATGCATGAGTATAGGGTGACAGAGACCTGCTCACAGCCCAAAACCACAAGGGGGATGAAAACTAACTCCCTTGGACATTCCCCTTCTGGGCTCAGTGGTGCAGTCCACTGCTTAGTGGGTGGTGGCTCTGACACTAGGCCTGCCCCACCCTTGCTGGCGTGTCTGTGAGCTGACTGATGTCAGCTAGCCTCTCTGGGTCTGTAAGAATCTCAACAGGGTGATAAATCCTGCTTCTCCATACCCCCGAGGTTGCCGTGAGGATGCTACACTTTATAGAGTCCAAGAATTTAATGTACGCCGAGGAGTGGCTTTGAGTTCACGTGTGTTGACCTCAGCAGTCTCCCCCACTGCTCAGGACAAACATCTTCCTTTTGTGTGGAGACAAACTGTCTTGGACACCCCTGGACAGCTGCTGGGATAACATACTTTGGGTTTCCTTGAAGGACCTAGATCCTCAACCTTAGACACCCATGAACATCACTCAAAGGTATTAAAAAACTGGTGCCAGCTTCCCAGACCCCAGGCCAGGTCATTAAAATCTGCATCTCTGCACTGGAAGTTAGGCAACAGGATGGCTTCTGTTTCAGATGGTGCTGCCCCAAAAATGAACTGTGTGTGACCTTACCAAGTCTGATGTTTGATGGCCACTGGACTCCAGAACACCAGTGGTCACAGCTTTGTCCAACTTGGATGGCTTCTCTCAGCCAAACCTATTTCTCAGATTGTACACAGTTGTCTTTCTCTTTCAGTGAGAAGGTGTGGTGGCAGTGACCAGTCTGGTAAAATGTAAAGCTGGATTCCAGACTCTAAGGTTATTAATGGTCACAATATATGCCACTTTCTCATTTCATCTTGATGGCACATTTTCAGTTCTAGTCTAGGTCAGGCATTTGTTGGTAAAATTATCCTTTGGCCAGTGCATCAAAAAGGGTTTTTGCATTTTTAGATGTTCCCATACCATTTGTTTAAAAGAATATCTTTTCTTCGTTGTATTTCCTTTTCTCTTTTGTCAAACATTAGTTGACTCTATTTATGTGGCTCTATTTCTGAACTCTATCCTATTTCATGGTTCTATTTGTCTATTCTTCTGCCAATACCTCACTGTTCTGATGACTGTAGCTTTGTGTATGTCTTGAAGATGAATATTGTCAGCTCTTGTTTTTACAAATCAACTTGTCAAGATTTGTAAAGATTTTTTTCATTTTAAATTGTTGATAAAAGTTAAGAGGATTTCATGACACATGAAGATTATATAAAATTCAAAATTCATTCTTTTTATTCAAATAAAGTTGATCTGTTTACTCTCTGTGGCAGTATTCAGGCTATAACAGCAAAAATGTATGGTTGTCAGGGAGACCAGACAATGAGCCGAAACCTAAAATACAGCCTGTGACAGTTATAGAAAATGTACCTGGTCCAGCTCTTAAATTGTGAGTTACTTGGTTTGGTGATGAAAAGATGCCCTTTTTCAAATCCTGCCAACACCATTTGCTGTGTCACCTCTAGAATGTCACTTAGCCTTTCTAGATCTATTTCTTTTGTGTGAAGTAGACATGGTAGTATTTCTCATAAAGTTGCATGAGAATTAAATGAACAATTGCAAGTCAATGCCTAGAACAGTTCCTGGCACATAGACACTCCATATAAGTGTTGATTACCATAGACATTTTCATCATGACCTACAAAGATTATTACCAATATATTATCAAATCTACCTTACTAATTCATATATCCCACTACTCCCAGAGTAACCATCATCTTCAAATAAACCTTTAAAGCTCATCTCTTCCATGACCAGATGAGCATAGCTTTCTGTTGCTAGTGGCCTGACTGTATAGCCTCTCCTACCCTCTCTGCACCTTCTCTGCCCTGCAGTTGACAACCCTGTGCTCCAGCCTTACCAATAGTACCTTGAACTTGGCCACATCTACACCTCTTAACCTTCCCATCACTTGACTCTTCTCTGTTCAGCCTGAGGATTCTACCTTAATCGGCTGCATTAATGGAAGCACGTTGTTCTAGACAGTGGAGGTGATATTTGGAGTCATGGAATCTGTGCTCACCTAAGCAAGGGATGCAGCAGATACAGAAAGGGCTGGCAGGAAGGGCATGAAAACTGTAAACATGGGTGGAAGTTAATTCTATATAAATAACCTGACTTCTTTTTGCTTTCTTTCAGGAATCACCCAGGCTTGTGGATCTCCTGAAAAGAACACATTGCAAGAAGAGCAATGGCCAAATTGAGGGCTTTGTCACAGTGGGAGGCATATATGTGTGGGATCCCTTCTAGTGGGTAAGACTCAGTCTTGATGCAAGTGGACCAGTCCCTCTCTGAGGTCTTGGGGGTGGGACTAATGAGCTGCTTCCCCAGCAACAGTTGGCTTGCCTGGCAAAGCAGGGGCAGCATAGTCTCCTGGAATTCTGGGCTCCTGCAGATGGAGTGGGCAGTTCCCAGAAGTGTCCAGAAAGAGTTATAAATGGGCTTGTTATCTCTATGAACTGCAAATGCGGGGGTTATCTGAAGGCATCTGGGTTAAGTTCTTCCCAGAACATTCATAAGAGTTGAGTACAAGCCTCCTGCTGTAAGGAATACAGGAGAAATTATTGTCTCCTCTGTCTCCTCTGGTGATAGCAAGATGTGCTTAAGCTCCTCAGTCTCCTATTTGCTGAACCCTGTTGAGCTGAATCTCATTGATTTCCCCTCTACTTTGAGCTCGGGCGAGGGAGGGCGGGTGGAGACCTGCAATCTCCCTTCCCAAAGTCTTACATTGGGTCACAGAAACTGAGGCAGCTGAGTGACTATCTAAGGAGGTCTGAGGGCCCTGGAGGGCCCAACTCTACTCCCAAGTCCCTCCTCTGCTCTCAGTAGTTCATCTGAACTTAGGACATGCCAATTTGGTGGGGACAAGGAAGACACCCAGTTTCATGTCACCCCATTTCTAGCACAGATAAACCTAAGGTTTCAGATACTTGCTTCTGTGTAAATAATCAAATTAAGAAGGAAGCGGATAATACAAATAAATATAATAGCCTAGAATAGAGATTTTATTTTTCAGTCTAACTAGACTAAATCTAGTTTTTCTTCTTACTTGGTCTCTTCTTAATTTTTTTAACTGAGGTAAAATGTCCCTAATTTAACATTCACCATCTAACCATTTTGCACACGCAATTCGTTGGCATTAAGTATATTCATTGTTGTCAACCATAATCCCCATGCATCTCCAGAATGTTGTCTTCATATTGATTTTTATTCTCCTTTATCATCCTCCCTTCCTCTCCACTCAATTATGCTGAGGCATCCTCACCTGCTACCTGCTACCTGCTGTGTCTCAGCAGACATATACTCCCGTCACTCAGTGGACTGGGTAGGAAATTAGAAAAACATGACTATGTACAACCATTTCTTCTGGATTTTTGAACCCAAATAGAATGAGTACATGGTCATTTCCCCACCAAGTTTTCAGGGCCTGCAATATTCCCATGCAAGACAGTTGGTGGTTCTGATGTTTGTATTTAGTTGGTAATTCTAAGAATCTGCCATTCTTGTGTGACCCAAAGAAATTAGGCTCCTGTGTGCTTCTAAGTCAGATATGTGACCCCAAGTCATGAGCCAGGAAGCCAGTATGGTCTCCCAGTTGTGGCCAGCAGAGTCTCTGGCCCTCCTCCTCCTGCATCTTCTAGTTTAAGTCCCACCCTTGGGGGATGACTCAGTCTGTGCCATTTTATGATAACTCTCATTTGTAAATCTATCAGTCGGGTTCAGGAAAATGAAATTGAATTCGTGTCAAAAAGGGCAAAAGCCTCCAACAAACACACCACATTTAAAATGTAGCTCTGTCTGTCAGATTCCCTCAGGTTCATACCACCTGAGTGTAGCAGTTGTCACTCAAATGCAGTTTAACAACAGGGTTTTATTAACAAGGAAAATTAACCAGGAAAAGGAAAAATCCTTAATGCCACAAGTGGCCAGTTGTTTCATCCCAAGTACCTTTTAGTCTAAAAGTCCCAAACACAAGTCCAAGATGGGAGCCCCTCCAAACTTGCAGGCACCCTGCAATGTCCAGTCTTTCTCCAGTATCTTCTCTTTGCTTTTTCTCTCTCCAACATTCTAAGCTGCTCTGCCTCTCCAAGGCTCTTCAAACTTTTCCAACAAACATTGATGCAAACCCAGTTTTCCAAATCTGCCACCTTACTATCGCTCCAGGCACTATTCTTTACCAGGTCTGCCTTTGGCAGCATCTGGCCACATTTACGAGGTCTGCCCTCATCACCCCCTAGTCACTCCCAGCCTGCCATTCTGGCATCCGAATCCACACCAGCTACTTCTCTGCCAGCCACTCTTCCACCATGGCTCCTTGCCACCTCCAGCTCACTCTTCCAGGGGTCTTCCCCATAGCAGGCCATGTGGGCCTCAGTCCACCATTCTCATCTCTCTTTTCTCTTTCCTCCTCGCTCCTCCTTCCTATGCACCCTTTGGCGCTTCTCGCTCCTTCTCACATGTCTTTCAGACTCTGCCCACCAGGGCATTTTGGCACCTATACAATTTTCAACTGCAGCACTATCCTGTATCAAAATGAAGACAATATGAATCAACTGTAATCCCATGTTCTAGAGAAAATCATTCTTCATCTTTTTAATCTGTGGTCATGCTATCTGTAACCTACTTGTCTTTTACTTTCATTTAATGTCAGCACCCCCTCACGACTCTGCTAAGCCATCTTGCAAGCCCAAGTCCCCTAACTTCAGTTGAATGAGCCTCATGGGACGTGGGTCACCTCAGCCTTGGTGCTCCTGTGTCAAGAACAAGGAAACCACTTTCGCCTCCTAACGAGAATGAGGAGACTCAGACCACACCTCAAGGGCTCTACTGAACTGACCCTACAGCAGTGAGCTTGGTGGCAGGTGAGGTAGCTGGTGGCCAGTGGCTTCACCACAGGCCTGTGAGGTGAAGCTGCTAGCAAGCCTGATGATGGGCAGATTTGTGAGAAAAGGACACGCTCACGTTTGAAGCAACACAATACAAATACCTTTGAAAAGCCAATCTTGGAAAGCCAGTCTTTCCAAAAGATCAAGCCCCAATGTTCATATCTTGCCATTTGTCCTGTCATGAGGCAGGGATGGTGCTCCACACACCTATCACCCCAACACCCAGTCCTGTGGTCTTCAGTTGGCCTTGAGTTCTGTTTTCTCACTGCGTGGGAATAGACTCCTGCAAACTGACAGGAGTTAGAAAAGACTGTGTGTTCATTTGTATTGAGAGTGAAGAAGCTGAGCCACGTGTGTGACTTAGGTGGCTGCTCCAGCTGACAAGGCTGAGTGAGTGGCCTCCTGCCACTTGGGCCAGTTACCCACAGCCAGCCGCCTACAGACTGTCAGCTCCCTTCAAAGGAGCTACAGCTACCTCTGGACTCAGCTCCCACAAAGCCTCAGGCACTTCTGAATGGGACCAAAAGGAAAGGGGACAGCGTGGGGATGGGGGCATTTCCCCCATGTCACCTTCCCCAATGTGCTGCCCTCTTCTCTCTTGGCAACTAGATACAGATGAACTGCTTGTGACAGCTCTATTTTTAGTGATCTTCCGGCTGTCAGAGCAGGGATATGTTCTCTGTGTGTTCCCTGGAGATTTCCCACCCTGCTGTCACTTTTCAGAGAAGGGTGGGGGCCTGCATGCCCAAGTCCTCTCCCAGCCCCACTTTCCCTAATGAGTTGGTAGTGAATGACAGTGAAAAGCTTGGGCATTGAGAGCTCTGGTTTGACTACTGGCAGCTTCTGTTAACCATGAAACCTTGTGTGGCAAGCTTAGCTTTTCTTAGCCTCAGTTTCCCCTCCACACAAGTAAAGTATGTAGAACTGGGCCTGGCCTAAAACTTGACAGATGCTGGTATTTAGCTCAGTTCACTTCTCCCAGAAGTGGGCTGCTGCTGCGAGAAATCACACAATCACTTGTGAAGGTCATGCTTGGGGACACATTGGCGCCTCACCCAGTATTTCTAACCTTAACCCTCCAGGTGTCAAGGCCACAACCTCAAATCACCTCTCATTAGTCCTTTCAGATCTTTCAGATGTCATCTGGTGTCTCACTCCCTGTGTTCTGAGGCCTAAGTGTGTCCCTGGCAGGGAAGTGGCACCCCGTGATGGTACTGCTATTACCTAAGCCTCTTCTGGCTCTTTCAAGGTCTGTGGACTCCTGATGGCCTTAGACGCATACACAGGAGGATTTGAGAGTGGCACTGATCTTGTAAGTCGAAAGGTTTAAAATAGACATCTGTATCAAATTAAATGTATCTCTATGATTTTAGCCTGCCTGGGCCTAATTTTAAAAATTGGGTCAATGTCTGCCCTCCTGAAGTTGGGGTGGTGCTGGTGAGCCTCAGACTCAGGGACCATACCTAAAAGGTTGACGGCCTAGTTTCTAGCCTGCAACAGATATCTGCTTTCTCTCGCCTTCTCGCTCTCTGCACAGAGACTTGCAGACTCAGGCTCTAGAACTGGTGGGGAGCATAGAAACCAGTCTGACCCTCTGCTGAGACCAGTTGGACTGAGCATGTCAGCACCTGCGGCTCTATGGCCACTGTGCTCTGGGCTCAGCCACCGGTGTGGCTGGGACTCTCCAGAAATGCCATTCCTGTGGTGATACTTTGTAGGTCATTAAAACACAGGGCCATGTCGTACATTCTGCCATCTGCTCAAAGTCCATAGGTAGACTATGGACCATTTGCTGGGCAAGAGGTTGAGAACTGTAGTTCCAGAATGAGATCAGTTTAAGTGTGAACCTAACCGCCCCCCCCCCAACTAGTTATGTAATGTTGGGTAAGGTGATTAACCTCTCTAAGCTTCAGTTTTCCCACTTCTGAAGTGGAGGTAATAAAAGAGCCTGCAACACAGTATTTAGGAAGGATTGAATGAAATAGCAAATGTGCCTGGCACAAAGCTCAGTGGAAGTCTGTAGCCATCATTGTTGAAGGGCCAATTACTGTTATTGATAGTCACCGTGATCATTTCAGTTCTTAAGGGCAGGCCTCTGATTCACACACGCTGGGGACCTACATTTTGGACACTACCCAGTAACTCATGAGTTTATAATAAGCATCCTCCCACCTTTTATGTTCTTCTTATGGGCAAGTACCAAACAAGCCAGTTTGTTGCCAAGCTGACTCTGCCCGAGCCCAGGACCACTGTTGCTACATCCCAACCCGTCACACTCTTGGGCGTGATCGGGTGGGAAAGCCAGGTCATCCCAGTTCCAGGGACAGTGACGAAGGCAGAAGCTGATCTGCAAGGCTGGTTTGTCCCTCATGAGCCAGCTCCAGAATTGCTGGAGTAACCTTAACCTTCTGAGAAATAACCCAGAGGTCCCGAAACCAACCCCAGCTCTTCACAGATGAGGACACTGAGTCCCAGGAAGTCATGTGAGCTGCCCGAGTCCACACAGCTAGAGCTGCTTTTGAAAGTTCTGATTCCAGGTCATGGGTTGTCAAGGGCACCCTGCTGCCTCTTAAAAATCAGAATGGAAGTTCACTTTTTGCAGCCCAAGTCTCCCATGCTCATTATAAAAAATCAGAAAGCACAGATAAACAAAATGAACTTTAAAGCTATCCTTACTTAAGTCTAAGACCTAGAGATATTTCCTGTTGATAACTTGGTTCCATGTCTTTTTCTAAAAGAAATTATATAGGTGTATAATTTTCTAAAACAGGCATAGAGTTGAATGTAAATATCTTTTTAATCTGCCTGTCTCTATATAATATTGAATATAATGATCACTACATTTTCCAGCCTGATTTTAACGGCTACATAGTAGTCCATAATTTATGCAGTATTTCCCTCTTTAGACATTTATATTGTTGTTAGTGTTTCTCACTTGTGACTAGGCTTCAAGTTATACAACTTTACATTCCTACCATGTACACCTTTAAAAAAAAATACACAAGCATGGATTTATGTGTGGGGGCACATAACATTGAAGGATTTGGAAGAAAGACTTTCCATAACAGCTCTTACCATAGTCTTTCTTTGATGTTGTTCCTTTTCTTCAGCAACTTGAAATAACTGGTAGCTATTTCAAAATAACTGGAAACTCATCAACGTGTTCTTCAGTAATGCAAACTGGTGCCAACTGTGCCCCCCTCCACCACCCCAACAGGTAAACTGCACACCTGTAGGGGGGAGGGATTGCAAGTGCTGGGGAGGGAGCAGTGAGTGAATGAAGTCACATTCACTAACACCTGTCAGGCTGGGGTGCTATTCTCGTATTAAGGCAAATAGAGGTATTAAGGGTTCAAGAAACCACATACAGGTGTTTCTAATTTACCAGTCTTCATTCAGGAAAAGGAAACGAGGTACAGATAAGCTCTGTCAACAGTTGTTCTGCTGCTGAGCAAAGTCAGCATTCAACTAGATATCACTGCCTCCCTTAACTCTGATATCACTGCATCCTTGAGTGTGGGAAATGCTGCAGGATGTGTGCTCTTGTCAGCCCCTCTTGAAGTTTAGTCCCCACAAACACCACTGTAGTGGGTTACTGCAGTCTGAGTAGGACCCTGGGCCTCCTTGACGCTCTGCTTTCCTAGAAGCAGAACCTCAGATATGTGACTTTGCTTACTATTTACACAAGTGACTACCCGTCACTTAACATTTTTGTTTTTTGCCACTTAATGTATCATTTCTACTTAAGAAATTCCTATTTAAGAGACACCAATGACAAATTAGAATGTGTCCACAGAAATACCAGATAGTGAAATTTCTAGAAACTACCTTAGATGAAATGGTTGAATTCAATTGCATATTTATTGAACCAAAACAGAGTACATGAAGGGGGAGGTTGATATAAAGATACAATAAACAACTTCAAATATTCAGAAACCTCTCCCTCTATTTCTCTGTTTATGTGTGTGTATGTGTGTGAAAGACTATAAAAAAACTATGTGCTTCACTCTGTTTACCTCTTTGCTCTTACTATCAGAATTTCAAATTAAGTTATCTTTTCGTAGAAACACATGTTACTTTCCCTTGTCATATGACCCTCTGGGTAGCCAGTAAGACTGTTGCAAACAGGACCTTCAAGACTCCTGGGGATGCTGATGGCAGCATGGAGGAGAAAACCAAATGTGGTCTTCAAAGCACTGAAAGGATTGCTGGATTATAAAGCCTGATGATTAGGGGGCATGGATTTGGGGCCATGAAAGTTTCCATGGGTGTTCTAAGAACTCAGGAGAATTGAAGTCATCTTCACAAGGAGTACTCAGGACCTCAACCTTGAAGGATGACTGAGGTGAAGAGGAGCAAGGGTGAGGTGAGTGCTTGGGCAGACATAGAGCATGGGGAGCCTAGTTGCTGAGTCCAGGCCTTAGCTTACATGAGCAACTCTTAAACTGTGCTAAGGGGGATTGAACTTTATGGTGATGTTAATACAGTAGAAACGTATTTTCTCAGCAAGGACATATTTATTAAGCATCCACTGTGCTCTGGAGCCATAACAGTACAGCCACCTCTTACACTAGAAGTTTGGGCAAAGGAGTGACACAGTTAAGTTGCACTGAGGGCAAGGCCCAGTTGAATGAATTCAGAAGGTTGGAGAGGAAGCCCAGGAGACAGGAGGTTGCAACACTATGAATACTGTTACTTCCAGACAAGAAATAACCAAGGTCCGCACTTAGGCCAAGGTCCAGGGGCCAGCAAAGAGAGCACAAGCCTGCAAGCATTTGGAAAGGATATTGATGACCCTCAGATAGCCCTGTTGAAGAGAGGGGGAAATCTTAAAAATATGACATTAAGTCTTTATGTTAAGCAGAATTTTCCAAACTAGAGACCGTGTTTCTCACCCAACTTCCTACATAGCACCATCTCTTTCTTCTTACTCTTCCATGTGTCTCATCTTAGCAAGCAGAGGGAACGCAACCCAAGTGTTCTGATAGGAATCCTTCCAGCAAGGTCCCCGCATCATGTGCATGCCTTGAGTCAAGTCGTTTTTAACTCATCTGAAACTTGAAATCATTAAATAAGGGAAACCTCCAAATGACAGGTGTTTCCCTGCTTCTGAGATACACCTGAGAGGTTTTTTCAAGAACAGTGAAAATAACACCATATTTGTAAGTGCAGGCCTCTGTTTGTTTATTTTGTAAATGAAACGTGATGATATCATTGTCAGAGGGCTTTTGTTGAACCTGTGGAAAGGCCTTGTTCTACACAAGAGCCCAGTGGCAGTCGAATGAGAGGAGGTCATTGTTTAAGCCTTCACGAAGTAATTTTTTTCTCCCCAAAACAAAACTCCTTTAAGCAGGAAGTAGAAATGGATGCACCATGCCCCTGTCAAGGTCCAGAGCTGTACACGCTCAACCCCACACAGAACAGCAAAGTTGGTCTCACTCTTGGGTTAAACGGGACCAAAGCCCAGAGTGCCAAATATTTTTCTTTTTCTTCCTTGTGCAGGGTGGGCAGTTTCCCCATTCTCTGCTCTTGTGTACTGTTTCCTTGCGATCCATGCTCTTTCATCCTGGTTTGGATGACCTTCTGATGAGAGACTCCCTCTGCAGAAATCTTAAAGAGTTAAAAATGAGTTTTTCAGTTTCCTTCAAGATGGTGGACAGTTCAAACCAGATGTTTAGCTCCCCAGTCCACACCAATGTAATCTTATCTCTAAATAGTTCTTTCCCCAAGGAAAGCAACTGCTAAAATGCTTTATCTGTTGTCATCCATATGATGTTAGCAGAGCACATATCCAGGGCCATAGGATGGGAAACCAAACAAAAGGCACTGGATCCTGTCTTAATATCCCTGAGCGGTCAAATTCCTCCCGCCTCAGTTTGGTTTATTATCTCTTGCAGGGAATCCTTCAGAATGACTAACAGGAGAAACACAAATACACACACACACACACACAAAATCTACACACATCTACACACACACAAATGCAGACACCCTAGTGAGTAGATGTGTGTGTCCTTCTGTCTCTTACAAGCTTAGGTGACAGGAATGGCTAATTTCACCTACCTCTTTAGCAAAAAGTTAATGTGCTCTGAAGGGAATCCATCCATTTCTCCCACATTTTACCAGCCCCTGAGATTTCCCCTAACCCCTGTGCACTAGCTAATGTTCCCAGAATTCACAGTAATACATATTCTGGCCATGAAAATATGATGAAGACTGTCATCACCAGGAGCTAAAATAAACCCTCTAGAATCGAGGGGAGGAGGTCTATTTTTCCATTTTGTTGCCTTCCCCCCCCCCCATAGCCTGATTTCTTTGAGAAGAGGTCATTTTTAAGTTGTCAGGCTTAGCCCTGTGGATGTGTGTGAATATGTGCAGCTGACTTTATGATTTCATATTGTTCTTCTAAGCACATATACTTGGGCCCACCCCAAACCTACTAAATCAGAAACCATGAGGGAGGGGCTGGAGGGCACCATCTGTGCTTTAATGAGCTCTCCAGATGATTCTGGTGCATGCTGAGATCTGAGGACCAATAATCTGTATATATTGCACACACATATCTCACAACTATGTATGTATTCATTTGTATGCTGTCCCAGGTAGAGGCAGGGACTTCTGCTTTGACAGTGAGAGCCAGTCCTCAGCAAAAGTGGTGGTGCTCTGTATGCAGGCAGTAAGAAGTCAGGTAGACAAAATGTCTCCATGCAGGAACCATGGAGAGCTCTTTGAACATGATTTCCCCTGAGTGTAAAGGAGCTTGCCTGTGTGGGAATCACAACACAGCCGTGATGTGGCTGTGGATGGGTGAAGTGGGCTAGTCATGTCGAAACCAACTCCCTCGCTGTGTTCCGCTACATTTTGTAGAGGGACTTTAAAGCTGCAAAGAAGGGCAGTTTAGAAAGGCTCCTTGCAGACAAGTTTCAGTTTATCCATCTTGAGCAAAGGTCCAGTGAAATAAATGCTGGGTGGCTTCCCCTGAGGCCAAGCTACTCTGAACACCAACTCTACAGGAGACCTCTTCCCAGGCACAAAAACTAGTTGACAGCAAGCAGCCTCATACCATAAGATTCACCAACTCCACTCCTAACTATTTACCCAAAATAGTAGGAAATGGGCATTCAATTAAATAGTTGTGCATGAATGTTCACTCATAGCAGAATAAGTCACAGTAGCCAAAAGATAGACAGAACCCCAAATGTTCATCAATGGATTTTTGCCATTTGATGGAATATTACTCAGACATGAAAAAGAGTATTGGTACCAGCTGCCGTGTGGGTGAACCTTGAAGGTATGATGCAAAGTGAAAGAAATCACATGATTCCATTTGTGTGAAATTAAGACTAGGTAAATCCATTGGCAAAAAGTATTTTAGTGGCTGACAGGAAGAGAGGTAAAAATGGATTGAGAGGTAATAAAAATGTTTTTGGAAAGAAATAGAAGCGGTTGTTTGCACAATATTCTGAATGTATTTAATATCACTGGATTGTTTAAGATGATTAATTTTATGGTATGTAAATTTCAGCTTCATTTTAAAATCTCAGAGCTGTGATATTTGGGGTGCAGTGAGCTAGCACTCTGAGTGTGACAGAACTCACAGGTGGCAGAAAAATTCAACCCTATTGAGCAGGGATCACACCCTGGAGGCCAGCACCTCCCTTGCCCCACCCCAGCCCTGACTCCTGGGAAGTCAGTCTTCACCATGACCTTGGAACAGCCCTGCTCAGAAATAACTATGCTTTAGGCAAGGGACATGGCCCTCTAGAGGCTGTCTACATTACAAATTCAGGGGATGTTTTTCTTCAGCCGAGACATAGATATGTGGCACTTCATTTTATTATTTTTTTTTAATTAAGGAGGGGGGATGGGGGAGGAATCCCAAGAACCATTTGCAGAGGTTGTGATTTAAAGAATAAAAATAAATTTAAAAAATTTAAATTAAAATAAAAAAATAGATATGTGAGAGAAATTGATAGAAAGAGTTCACTATAAGTTGCCTTTCATGATGTCTCCCAACCTGAAAAAAAAATGAGGAAAATTCCTTGAAAATATGAACCCTGTCAGCCTAGTTTCAAGTGATTTTGGTAGCTAAGTGTCAATTGGCCTCTGCCCTGCAGTGTTTCTCAGGGTCAGGCCAAGCTGAGGGCAGTGCCAGTGTCCACAGCAAGATGTGTGGTAGTGCCTAGATTCTGGATTCTAGAGAGTATACAGGAAGCCCAGTCAGGACGAGATGCAGACCGGCAGGCAGGCATCTCTCTTGCTGCTCCCTTTTAGACAGCTGCTGGGGCTTCCCTTCCAGAGATCTTTAGTACAAGGACTGAGTTTTGAGGTGTGTCCTGGAAGTGAATGAGGGTGTGGCCAGGCACTGAAGACCTTTATTGCAATGCAGGGCTGACCGTTGGGCAACACAGAAAACAATTCTTCAGGCAAACCACTACATTCTCCCCAATAGGAGCCTGAAATCTGAAAGGATTAGTATGAGAGAAAAATCACCATAAACATTTGGGCTGGAAAAGTTTTTTGACCTTGCATTTTTTTCCTCTAGGAAGTAATCTCAGGAGGGAGGTGGTGCCTTTGAAACCAGAGTTGTGTCTGAGCTCCTGCTGCCCAGCGCTGTGTAATCATGGAAGTTACTTAACTTCTCTTGCATACCTCCTTGTGTTTGAAGCTGGGACAGTAATACTTCCTGAGCACTATCATGAAGATTGGAGTGAATGTAAGTGTGCCTGGCATGGTACCTGACACTAAGTAGGTGTAAATGGTAGTTGGCATCATTATTACAGAGCCTTTGCTTTAGAGATGCAGAAGCAAGGTTCAGAGAGGACAAAAAACCTGCCTAAGGTCACACAGATCCTAAAATAGCAAGTAGAACGAATTTCTCCTGACCCCTCAACTGACACATTCCTCTGACATGTATTGCTTCTTGCAGGTTGGTCCCTGCTCTGCCGAGATCAGTTCCAGGCTGCAGTGAGTGCTGCTGCTTCATCTCTGTGCTGGAAATGCCCTGCTCTTGCCAAGCATGAGACAGCAGCTTTTGTGATTACTCATCCTGGAATCTAGCATCTCTGGCAGCAGCTTGAACCTGAGGTTGAAACTCCTTTATGTCACATGTTCTTGGCAGAAACCAAGGGGCTGTGGAAAGGCGGAGAATCCAGTCACCTCTGGAATGCTGTGTTTTCTTGCCTCCATCCAGTTTTAGAAATGGCTCTCTAAAAGGCAGCCTTTGAAAACAGGCCTTCCCAAGCCATACAGGGGGAAAAAAAATGAAAGGAAACTTTTTTTTTTACTATGCTTTTAATAAAATTGATAATGTGCATAAACCTGGCTGATGGGGTGGTTCTGGCTTTCAAAGGGGCAGCACTGGAAAATAAGGGTATCTTAGTTCCCCTGCCTTAGCAGGAAAGCACAGGGTTAAAAAAACAAAAAAACAAAAAAACAAAATAGTCCATCATGACCTTTTAAATCAGGTTTTTGTTTGGATGGTCCTGCTTGTGGGGAGGACAGACAAGAGTTGCTGTATTCAGCCTTGTTTTTCAATTTTTCTACTAAAATAGGGAGGAAAGGGCAAACTGCAAGCCCAGGTTGTTTCCAAGAGAAGGAAGCTGTCTTGCTAGTGTCTGAAGTGTTTTGGTATGGCTGCTACATGGAAGCTTTCGTTTTCTTGTTTGTTCCCAAAATAGGTGTCAGTATCAGAGGAGACAGGAACCTAAATGCTTAATTACCCAGCCGGGTGAGTAAGCGCTCAGGCTCACAGCCTGACTGGCTGGGCCGCTTCAGGGCCGCCTGGGTGCTTCTGCAGCGCCCCCTGGTGGTGGCCTTGGGCTTGGCGGGAAACAGGCAGAAGAGGGCCGTGGGTCCAAAGGATCACTGCTACCAGCGCAGTTTCCCATGTGACTACATCAGAGTGATGAAAATGTTGGAGATTTTGTAAAAGATAAATTGTATTTGTCAAAGGAGGGAAGAACATAGTAAAAGATGAAATAAAGTAGTAAAAAGGGGTAAAATAGTAAAAAAGGGGAATACAGTAAAAGGGGGGATAAGAGCTCAGGCAAAATGCTATTGCAAGTCGATTAAGAAATGATTCAAGAATGAAGGAAAAGAAACTCATCTCTTCTTTGCCTGTCTGGAGGCATGGGTCTAGCACAGGCGCTGCCCTGTTCAAAGACAATGTAGCCCCGAATGGACTATTGCAGTAGTGAGAGGTAAGTCCATGCAGAAACAGCCATCCATATTTGAGACTGTGTTTTCCTTAAGTTATTACACCAATAATCTGCCTGGAATGGTTTTCTTAAACCTATTTTTTTATTATTGAAGTACCATTGCATTATAGCTTAGTAAATTTCAGGTGTGCACCTTTACAAATCAATATCTGTCTATCTTACATTAAACTTACCACAAATTTTGAAAATTGAAACGTCTGACTGTACCTTCTGAAAGACCATGTCTTAGTCATCTTTTTTAGTCTCCTTCATGCATACACATCACAGTGAATATTCTTAAAATTATTTAAAAATGTAATAAATGTTTAAACTTATTTTTTTTCTCTTAAAATCTTCTGGCTAATAATTTTCCATGAGGGGGGGGTTTATTGGTCCCATTTTCACTTACGTTCCATATAGATAACCCTTTAGAGGCAAAGACTTATCAGAGCCTTAAGTTACCAAGATGTTGATGATAGGGTTGACTTAATTTCCATACAGACAGAAACAGTTGGACCTATATTTGTAATTTTGTTTTTGCTCTTTTCCAATCCTGTTGAATTTAGATGCCATTTAGATGCCAGATGGCACAAGTACTCCCTGTCTTGACTTCTGAATTGACACACAAGTGCTGTGAATAACTCCTCTGTTGCTGGGTACTGGTTTGGGATACTTTTGTAGCATTTACTTTTATAAATGTGGCTGACTGGACTGACTTTTATAAATGTGACTGACTGGATTGTAAGCAATCCAGTAGCTACACAGCTTCCTAGTATCTACACAGTATCCTAGTATCTACACAGCTTACTGGGCTCTCTGATTCCTATTCTATTGTCATCAGTAAAACAATTAGAACTCATCAGGTTTAAGATATTTTGCCAAAATGATTTACAAAGGACTTAGACAATGCCACCCCTTTGGTGTGAAAGCCCTGATACAATTAGCCCAGCACTGGAACATTGCCTTTTCCAATTTTTCCACACTCTAGATATGAAGACAGTTTAATTGTAGTAGATGGAAAAGCCAGGGAGAAATAAGTACATGTAAGCGTGTTAAAAGTAAGAGACTACAGAGTCAGGCTGGAATCTCAGTTCAACTTCTTGTTCAGTTTTATCCCCCAAATACTTTAGTTCGGAGTGCTTGAGAAATAGAGAAATGAGGCAAGCTCCCTGCCCTGACCTGTCTCTCTAAAGACAGACATATTAGCAATAATTATAGTTATCTACAAAATTTAGGGAAAGTAAGAAAAACTCTGCCTTCCGAAAGGGAACTTTAAGAACTCGATTTAACATTAAGATAATAATACTCCCCAAATCTACATAAATCTACAGATTGAATGTAATCTCAGCCAAATCCCAGCTGAATACTTTGCAGAAATGGACAGGTTGATCCTAAAATTCACATGGAGATTTGTGAGACCCTGAAACTGTGAATAGCCAAAAACATTGAAAAAAGCCAAATGAGATTCACTTTTCCTGATTTCAAAACTTACTATAAAGCTACAATAATTAAGACAGTGTGGCATAGGTGTGAACCACACAGGTGCATTGGGAACCTGATGGAAGGTCTTGATCTAGACAGGGTATATGGTTGATGACTGAGGGATGTAGGGACTAGTCCAAGAGAGGGAGGTAAGGCCCCAAAACTGACCGGGTAGACTCTCTTGGGCGGTACACCATGCTATGCAGCTCAGTTTCTACCCCCCACCCCAGGAGCCAGTCCCAATTCACTTTGACACATATCAGGTTCATGCTTTGAGCAAATGACTTTACCTCGTTTATGAGTCACATGACTCCCAGTTCTTAGACCTATGTTTGTTACAGCACTTTTCTTTCCTTCATTTGCTTCTTCTCCCTCCTTTCCTCAGACATGCTTTTTAGGTAGCCTTTCAGGTTCTAGAATTTGCAGCATTCCTCTGTAATGGGTGAGGAGGGGGAAGTCCTGATTCTGAGTTCTGATCCCCCTCCCACCATCCTGCCCTCATCTTAGCCTCAAGCAATAAATTGGCTATGGGGCTCTTTCATGGATGACGGTGAGCTCAGCGCCATGTGATTGCAGAAGTTCTGGCAAGCTGCGGGTGACACACAAGTTGGACAGGATGTTGCAGAACCCCTGTATTTTGTCCAATGTATCTATTCTTCTGTTGTGGTCACATTTGGTATTGTATCTCAGAAGGTTTTGTTTAACCTATGTTCATAAAGATTTGCCCCTCTATTTTCTTCTAAACATTCAATTTAGTTCTCACATTTAGGTTTATGTTTTCTTTGAATCATTTTTATATATTATTTGAGGAAGAATTTCATTCTTTTGTATGTGGTGATTCAGTTGTCCCAGATCATTTTTTGAAAAGATTCCCCATGGATGGTCTCAGTATGGTTGTTGAAAATGAGGTAACCATAAATAAGAGGGTTTATTTCTGGACTCTCACCATTTACCTATATACCTAGACTCATGCCAGTGCCACACAGACACACACACACACACACACACACACACACACACACACACACAAGCTCTGTAGTTCTCTTTACAGGTCCCCTGCCATAGTCCTGAGCAGATCACATGGTGATCATTCATCATGCTCTCTCCCAGTCCCCAACTCTGAATCGCTGCTGGCATGAGGAAGAGTATGGAGTCAGCCCTTGTTTGCTGAATGAAAGTGAATAATTCACAAGGGCCAAATTTGCTCTTAGAAATCCAGGGGTATCTTGGCTGCTCCCCTGAAGATCCATGCCAGACCTCAGCTGGGAGCCCAGACTACATAGTCCCCCTGCTGAGGAAGGCTGAGGACGCTGGGTAGAGGGAGGGCAGGAGCTAGATGACACACACCTATTAACTAGCTGATGTTGGGAGTGCTATTTTCAGCTGCTGATTCACACCCTGGCTCCCACTTTCTCCAGTCACTGGGTCACTGGGGGGGAGGGAGAGCTCAGTGTATTTATTCCATTCCAGAACAGCTCACCCAAGTCTCTTGCTACCAGTCACTGCAGGGCTTCTAGTTCATTAAAGCTAAAGGTTCAGAGTAGGCATTTACTAAGTTTGTTCTCAGGTTCAATTAGCTATGTCACTGTCAGGTTAGGCAGGCTCAGAACCACATTGTCCTGCTGTCTTTCCACACTGCTGTCTCAGTGATTGTGCTTTCCTTGCTGCCCTATCTATCCTGAGTCAGCCACAGCTATGATCACCTCATCCCCAAAGCCAAAGTCTGCAGATTTGTGGACCAGCCAGCCATCAGAGCACCAGACTGCACAGCAACAGTATAACTGGGCTCTCAACTCAGTTCAGACCGAACAGCCCAGAGCTCAATCCTCTGTTCCACACTCAGCATCCATGTGACCCTGAAAAAGCATTTGACCACACTGGATCTCAGTTTTCTCTACTACAAAATGGGTCTACTGATAATACAACCTCCAGAATAACTAAGAGGCTTAAATAGAGCAAATGATCATAAAACTCTTGACTTGGTAAATGTTCTGTGTGCAGCAGCCAATGTTACCATCGTTGTCACTCTTATTTAAGAGGACATGTCCCTTCTTGGTGTTGCCCTGTCCCAGATGCTCATAGAGTAACCATCTTGGATGTCACTCAGATACCATAAGTGACTCATTTCCCCAGGCAAAGCCACATCTGGGAAATGTCTTCACTTTCATCTGGTGGAGTGGGTGGGTCAGCCAGCCAGAGCCCCAGTTGCATAGACCTCTGACACCTCAGGTGCAATGTGCTCTGGACCTCAAGCCCCTGTTTTCACACTTCTGGGTGACGACTGGCAAAAGTAGAGGCGTCCCTTCATTTTGGTCTATAGGGCCTTGTGTTCCTGTGCTGTGAAACCTGTGTGTAACTTCCCAGACCTTGCTCTCCTCCCTAGGCAAATTAGGAGTACTGGGTAAGTAGAGAAATGGCCACCTCCCCCAATAACCTTCCAGGCTTGATAGAGTAGGCAGCAGATAGTTCCCATGGTCAATCTGGCCTTCAGGTTCACAAGGCTTGCTAGAGCAGAGCTACATCGCTGCAGAGTCTTTTGGAGGGCAGCGACACCTGCCAAGGGCAGTGGACCTCAGGGAAATGAACCTCTCCTTATCATCTCTGGATGACTCCTCCCCACTGTTCTTCCTTCTGCCCTTAATAGGTTTCTGCATGCCCATGACCCACAGCAAGAGCAGGACAGCGCAAGATGATGGCCCTGAGAGCCCGCTGAGGTTTTCAAGCACAGGGAACAAAAACATGCTTTCCTGGTTCATTTGGCAGTTATTATACAGAATATCTGGAAAAGCTAGTGAGCTAGGGTCATAGAGCAAGGCCCTAGAAATTGTGGGATCATGCATGGAATTGTGGGGACCAAACCATGAGGAAGAAGAGCTAGTCTGATGGAGGTATCATGGGAAGCACTGTCACTGCTGCTTCTGGAAGGCAGCTGCCACCCTTAGCAGAATGGATCCTGTGTTGTTCCTCACTCTATTGCTGTCTTTCAACCTAAGACCCGGGACAGGAGTTTCGACCAAGTGATCGATAGTCATGTACAGATCTGTGCTGTGAGTGACACTGAGAAAGTGAGCATCTGCCTTGTTCTTCTACAGCAGGATGCAGGCTATTCTTTGTGTGGTTGAGTTTTCAAATATAGGAAGTGGGTTCAGATGCTGAGCAGCCACTTTCTCAGGACTCAGCTAAATTCAGAGAGTGGAAGATCCAAACACCTAACAAATACATCATCCAATTCAAAAGTCTTTTGAGCCTGACTGAGTGTACTTCCCCCTTTGGAAAAGCCTGAGCCAGCTGGGATAGAAAGGCTTCAGGAGAAGCCAAGTCTTGACAGATCAGCTTTTTGAGAGAGTTCAGGCCGCTAAGGACATGGCAGCAGTGGAAGCAGAAAAGCTTGAGTGTGTCAGGCGAGTGGTTGGATATGGTCTTGTTTCTTTTGTTTCTGAAGATGACCTTTTTATGCCTATGAAGATGACCTTTTTTAAAAAGATGGCTTTTTTATGCCTCAAGTCATTGGAGACTGGCTCAGCCCTGTTACCTGGGGGAAAGCTACACTGCAGTGAGCCACAAGAGGGCAGAGTGTTGATGAGAAGCTGATCTACCTCGGCAAGTGCCTCCTCTTCCCTTTCCTTCAGAGTGAATGTAAATGAAATGTTTCTCCAAAGGAAATGAGAAGGGACAGCTGGGGGCCATTGGCACTGTGACAGTTCTCTCTGGTCTTTCCAGCACTGAGAAAAGTGCTCGGAAGGAAGATCTTCCTAGACAGGAAAGAGGTCCTCACTAAACCTGTACCCACAATGCAATTGGGTCCAGGGAGCCGGTTGCATGAGGATATCATCCCCACTGAGGGCTGAGGTAGCTGCCTCCCAGCTCCCCAGGTCCCCACACCCCCCTCCAACCACATAGCTGCTCTCTAAAGGGCTGAGGTTCCTGAACACACTGCCCAGATTTGCTGGGGCTGTGAGAAAAAGAAACGCCAGAGGAAAGAGAAAGCAGGACCTATTAAAACAAAGAAAATGCTTGAGGTAGTGATGGCTACACTTAGTCTTAGCTGAAGGCAATGGCCTCTCCCCATAGAGAGGAAAATAAAAGATAAAGAACTCAAGCCACCAGATGGCAGATAAGCCACCTGGTGGTGCTGTACAGGGATTCGAGGTGAACTTCCCGATTTTACAAGCCTCTATTCCTGAGAGTCAGATCCAAACCAGTCATCTAATCTGCTAAATGTTTCTCTGAAGCAGTAGAAAATATCACCCATGCTGTATTTTTCCCAGAAGTGAGGCTGAGTAAGACCTCAAGTTTCAATCTTCTAGTTCTAACTTCCAGCTGGCTTTTTTCTCTTTACACCCTTCACCTGTTTTAAATATTTCAAATACCTGCCCAAGATCTACCTGTTTTGAAGATGAAGGGTCTGGGTCAGAGTCTGTCAGTATGACACTGGTAGAACATACTAACTATTGTTTTTTAAAGTATGTTCCATGGAACACTAGCTTCAGACACACCTCAAAGAGGGGCAAAGCCTTTGTGTTTGGGGAGAAACACTCCCTACTATATTACTCCTCAGGGGAATTCATGTGGTTTAGCAGGATAGGAAGCCCTACCTAAAAACTCTATTTAAATTGTATCTGTTTCTTCCAGTGTCTCTCTGAAATCCCAGAACACTTTCTTTGTTCACTACATATTGGCATCCTTTGGGAAATGTCCATGCAGTAAACTGATCTGAGAAAAGCAATTTTTCTGAAACTGTTAGAGCTTCTAGATTGGAAATACTAGACAATTAATGATTGTGGGTAAATTAAGAGTGCAGTTTGATCCCTTCTTTCAAGAAAACAGAATGTGTACTTCATGGAATCAGGTAGAGGGGAACTAAACCTTGGATTTTGGGGGGTGGGTAGCTGTGAGCAGGGCCTGCAGGAGGAGGTTTGGCTTGGTTTCCAAGTAGCCTGAGCTGTGAGGACCATGAGTCGGTGCAGGTTCCCTTTGGCTGGCTCATCGCTATAACAGCTCTGGTGGACCTGAGAGCATTGACTTTTCTCCCACTGAAATAAGTTTGCTTGTTCAGCATCAGTCAAAGATGCAAAACAGGATTTACTTACTAAAAAATCACATGTCTTAAACACATGTCATTCGCAGCAACCTGGATGGAACTAGAAAGACTCATATTGGCAGAAATAAGCCAAAAAGAAAAAGAGAAGTACAGGATGGTCTCACTTATATGAGGGATATAGGGAAAATCAAACAAATAAAAAATGAAAACAACCAATGGGACTGAACCATGGAATGAGAGAGGAGGAGGGGGAAGAAGGCAGGGGA